>JZKD02S2046632.1:43241-54100 GCA_000966675.3 Picea glauca | reverse complement strand
TGAGTATGGATTGACATGGGAAATGGAAATTGACAATACTGCATATGGATGGTTTGAAATGAAACTTTCCTTGAACATAATGAGGCACAACAACTGACTTGGCAGCATTGACTTGACAAGTACCAATAATGTAATGTGATGAAAATAAGAGAACTCTTCGACTGGATGAAAAAGTATGGTGACACATGGAATTTGTATGACTCAGAGACAAGCAGATTTCCCAACTGTAAGATGAGATACAAACATGTGCCATGTTCAAGGGCGACAAAAGATTCCATAAAGGATTCTCAAAAACTTGACCCACTTTTCCCCCGCCCAGATAGATGAGTACCTCTTTTTCATTTAACGAGCTTGAGGAGGGTAACACATCCTCAATATAACTCACCTTCGGTAAGTTCCTCTTCCTTTGTTTAATGAATTGGAAGAAGCAAGGGTTCATTCTCATATGGGCCCTTCAATGTGTAGTTTAGTGTGTCCAGATAAGGAAAAATTGATGGTTTTTCATGTTTAGAGAGTCTGAAAATAACGTAAAGGCAACTCCAGGGTTGTTATTTTTCATAATTTTAGTCTTGCAAGCCCGAAAACGAGATAAAATACCACTCAAAATATGCCCTTTGAAACTTTTTAATGAGTGTGAAAGGAAGCAAGATCACTCGGCAATATTTTCATGTTTAGAGAGTCTGGAAAGAGCTTAAAGGAGACTCCAGGGGGTTCCTTTTTCGTATAACCTTTACAAGTTCGAAAAAGTGATAAAAGTATACTTGGTTACATTCTCATGTATTTGTCAGCGTGAGAAAGAACAAATACTAAGCTCATAATTGGTTTCATTTTTACACAAGCTTGAAACAAAATCAAACTATGCTTGTAATTTCCCAACGCAATTTCCAAAGGTTTTGAGGGATATCCATGGATGGTTGGTACTCTGCCCCCAGCTTGCAAAGCTAGTGGCTTAACTCCAGAATGATAATCAAACGCTGGAGACATGTCGCCCCAAGATTCATTTCATTCACTGACTTTGAGGTTGTCACCAATTTCTGTACTAGATGGAGAAAAAGGATAAGGGTGGATGAAATGAAGGTTCTGCTACAAGATCTAACAAAAGACTCGACTCAACATCTACAATATCTAGAGAAAGACTTGACTCAATGAGAGAGGTGATTGTTTCATTTTTTAACGAGCTTGAAACATGAAAAAAACTATTCTCAAGACCTTTGTTTCATTTTTTAATGAGCTTGCCATAGAGAAGAAAAACTATGCTCGATACCTTCATTTCATTTTTTAACGAGATTGTCATAGAGAAGCAAAAACTATGCTTGTCCTTTGCTTGATCATGGATTCCAAGAGGGAAATTCTCTGGAAGGAATACATGTCGATGACCTTGATAAGGGTAGGGAGATCTGGCTCTAATAACCCTATGGAGGAGATGACCATGTCAACTCCCAGATCTAAGTCAAGAGAAGGGAGATATCACCTCTCATGCAATGATGAACGCATGGGGAAGGTTGTTACATAATGGATGCGATGGGTTAGACATTGCTGGCGTTTATGGAGCATTCAGGGAAGGTGGATGGTTGACCATTAGATGAGGGTCAATGAATGAAATCTGGTCGATCGTTACTATGCTTCCGTAGTGAGGGAAACACATCACTTGAAAAGAGAGTGGACAAAAAATCTCTCATAACATAGACATAGTCTCGCATGAGGAGAAGGTTAAAGTCCAAGGGGTCATGAATTACCATCACATCAATGTAGACCTTTTTCCCTCCCAAAGTAATTGGAAACTGAGGAAGGATCCCTAAAGGTTGACTAACTCTTTTGTCAAAGGTCAACAAATTCTGAGTCACGGGTGCAAGTTGCGGGGAACCAAAATCTTGCCAAGCATTCATAGATAAGATTCTAAAAGAAGCACCTTCATCTATTACAGTGTTAAGAATATTCCTATCAAAAACCTGCACGATTATTTGGAAAGGTACATAAGAAGGAATACAAGGTTCTGTCAAATGATTCCAATTAATAGAAATCATTTGATTGCTCGAAGGGGGTGCCATCAGGACGGGCGGAGTGCCCCCTTATCCGGGTGAATTAGTATTAATGAGGTAAACATGAGTGACATCCTCACTCTTTGAATGAGGAGTGGGATCGATTGATGATGGAACCAGATCGACCACTTTGGTTTCACTCTTCAAGGGAGGAGTGGGATGAACCGACGATGGAACCAGATTGACCACTTTGGTTACACTCTTCAAGGGAGGAATTGGGATGATCGATGACGAAACTGGATCAGTCACTTGGGTTTCACTATTCAGATGAAGAGTGGGGTTGATTGATGACAGAACTGGATCATCTACTTGGTTTTGTGGTTCAACCGAGGATGAAACCAGATTCACCACCTGATAAAATGGACTGATCGGGCACAAAACCGGATTGACCAGTCCATCAACTAAGGATGGTTTGGAATAAAT
Source organism: Picea glauca (assembly GCA_000966675.3). Taxonomy (NCBI): domain Eukaryota; kingdom Viridiplantae; phylum Streptophyta; class Pinopsida; order Pinales; family Pinaceae; genus Picea; species Picea glauca. The sequence goes on along the minus strand of JZKD02S2046632.1, from coordinate 51,638 downwards.
ATTATGATAACTAGTTGGAAGTTGAATCTTTTCCAAAATATAAGAAGCCTCATCCATACGAGGGAAAAGGTGAGAGTAATGATCACCTTTGCATAACAAGCAAGGAAATTTGACAGTTCTCTTCTTCTTACCAACCTTAATGTCACTAGCTGATGGGGTGCCACCAACATGTCCCTTAGGGGATGATGAAATGGAATAACACATTTCTAAGACCTTGGGGAGACGAGGGAAATCCCTCCGAAAGTGGTTACCCTTACAAATCCTGCAAGGGAATTTGGGTTTAGGATTCTTCGTTTTAGACTTGTCGACTTTATCAACACTCCTAGTACGATTAACCATAGTTGGTTTTTTGGATCCAACATGATCTGATGTGGTTGGAGACTTGGTCCCTTTCTGGTTCTTCTTCTTTGTCTCTTTCCATTTCTTCTTCTTCTTATCAACTTGGCTACTCACTTTAGAGCTTTCACTAGGCGAAGAAGGAGAAAGGGAAGGAGACATGATGGGTGAAGAAGGATAAAAGTCGACATGAGGTTGATATGTGGGTAGTGTGCTTACATATGAAGCATTAGGTGCATCTGAAGCATTGGGAATATTCAACATCACTGGAGTGGGGAACAACCAAACTGGTAATCCGATTGTGAGTCCTGAAAGACTTAGTGTTGTAATGCACAGAGGACTAATGTTTCCAAAAAAAGGAAAGGAGAAAGGTTCCCTAGGAAAATGGGTTCCTCCGTTGGTACTCCCAGGATTTGATTCCATTGACACTGACTTGACCTAAAGTCCACTAAGGAAAACAAACAACACATGCTACAAATCTAAGAAGCAAACAATCAAACAAACCTTCCCAAAATGAAACCACTAGTTGGTGCTGAAATCCAACATCGTGAGATCAATATAGGAAGGGGCTAGGATAGAGAGGGTGGATCAGTTATGTTGGAGACCTACTTAACGGACTTACAACTTGGTGCAAGTTCCCACATAGTTTTACCCATGGGTGTACCCTCCAAGGACCCTGACTGAGTTTGACCAATATCTGACCCAGGTACAATGAAGACTCCCCTTCACTGTCACCTTGTGCATCAACCTTACAGATATAGGACACTAAGGTTATCAACTCGTAGTCAGCCTCTAGGTGGGTACAGTCAAAAATCGAGAAGGAACGTATGGGAAATATTACAAGTCTGAAATTATTCAAGAGAATTGAAGACAAGTGGACCAGAATACTATTGAGAACCCGAAACGGATTCAGGATTCACAAATCTCTGAGATCAAATGAAACCAACCATTTCTTAGGAAGAACCCCCAATATACGATCCTTCCACTATGTGGGTTAAGATTTAGAGGGGAAATCTTCGTTTCTCTCCAATACACGACCTCGTGTTAAGATCTCCCTGTGTGAGAGGGAGATCTTGACTATGCTTATACTAGCAATTGGATTTATCGCTCCCTAGCACACATTGTAAGTTTGTCTGATGGATTTGGAAATTTATCCTCACAACCTATTCCAAATCCCTACACTTGCTAATGTAGGTTCACTACCAGAAAATATAAAAGTGTCTGATCAATTTTATAAGTGTTTCATTTTAGGGTTGTTGTTTACTCAAGGGTGTGAAAGTGAAACTTATGATTTTGTAGAATGGACTCCAATTTCTGTTATAGGAAAATTCCCCTGTGGACAGGTGGATCTTCCCTTGGATTCTATACCCCTAATACCGAGATAAAAATATGCAAATGGACACTAACATCTCTTTGAGATTTGCTTAACTATTTGAAAAGAGAGGAGGAGGAAAAGTGATCGTACCTATCTCCGGTGTTTTTCCTCGCTGCTCCAATTTGATCTTGATCTTCAAACACGTTCACACAACTTGATACCTGCAAACCACAGAAAAAAAAGAGACATAAGGAAACTCCTACTCTGACATACTAGATTAAACAAATTCATCTACAATAGACAAGCATATGCAAAAATACATAAACTAGAAGTAAATAGGCCAAGCATATATTAATGAGAACATTAAAAAGACACTTACAATATGTAGATGCAGTTGCAATAACCTCTCCAAGTCCTCCCTGTCCATCCCTTGCATGATTCTCTCAATATCATAGGTTTGATATCCAAAATATTTCTCCCAAGATCATAAGTTTGATACCTCAAATCTTCCCTCCTTTCTCCATGGAAAGCCTTCATTATATAGGATTTGGAGGCTTAACCACCATGGAGAGGATCACTCATTAGATCCACTAAAATGGGATCTCCAAGATATTTAGGGAGAAAAATAACTCTTAAGTATTTTAGGGAGGAAATATCTCTCAAGGGTTTTAAGGAGGAAATATTTCAACCATCCATGAGATCCTCAACCTCCCCTTAAAAATAGGAAACCAAATGTGAGGTGGATTCTCACACTAAATTAATTTCCTTTTTATGAATATTAATAATTAATCCATGTGCACATAGTATTTTGATCTTCATATAATATATTTCTCCTCCACGTTGACTAGGGATTGCGAAATATGTTATTTCATGGTGTCGAGGTGTATGTGACACTTAGCAAGGTGCATATGACACTTTTACAACACTTGCAACACTTAGGGAAAGGTACCTAGGTGTGGAAATTTGATGTGTAACAATTTGTACAAGGATTATTGAAAGATGTCACACATTTTCTATAATTTCAAAAAGACCCAAGAAGCACAGAAGATTTGGGAGAATGAAATCCCCAACAATACCATTGGAAAGACTAAAAAATCTAAAGAATATGTATATTATTATGCCTCTAAATAATTTCATTCATGTCATGATGCTCCTTCAAATTATTCATCAAGACCATCAATGGTTTCAAGAGATGCATCAAAAGGAACAACTGCCCAAAGAAGAAGGAAACTACATAAAGGCCCTTTAAATCCGCCAGAAGAAAATTTTCAGATGCCCAATATTTCTATGGAAAAATTTTCTACATTCTTTGGGAATACTTTGGAGGATGCAGAGAAACATTTGTTTATATTCTGATGTGCATGTGAAATTTTCAATCTCACTAAAGATAATGTTACATGTATATTATTCTTGCAAACTTTGTGTGGGAATTCTCTTGAATGGTATAGTTCATTGTTGCCAGATACCATTACTAGTTGGGACATATTATAAGATTTATTTGTTGAAAGGTTTTCCCACCCACCCTCTCCCATATGGAAGAAAGATAACAAAGTGATCAATTTTGAAGAAAAATCTAATCAAAGATTGGATGGATTTTCTAAGTCAAATCATGTTGATGAAGATGAAAATTCCAATTTGCAAAAAGAAAACTTTGGCTTTGCATATACTCCATATGAAGATATTTCAAGAAGAAAAATTGAGAATGAAATCAAGGAGTCTCCAACAAATACACGAGAATATTTCAGCCTTGCAACAAAAGATGAAAAATTGCAAGAGCACTTCCGACAAGAAGAATTGGTGAAAGAATTGAATCTTGAGAAGAATGATGAGCAAGATTGCCTTTACAAGAAAGAAGAGTCTTTTTAGGATATTATTGATGAATCAAGAACCTTGGAATTAGTTGGAGATAAGGAAAAATATGAATGTATTATTTTTTTGAAAACTCCTCAACTAATCAAAGAAAATAGTATTCTTGAGCAACCAAGAATTGATTTCATTGAATTATGGTTCTAGAGCTTTGTTTTTTTTGTTTGTTAATGTGACCGAACCTGTTGGCATCGGGATTAACCTATGGCTTGAGAAACCATGACTCAAGGGCATCTAAGCCATCAAAATCACCCAGGGATCGCACTCGGCCTGAGCCACACCAACCCTTAACATGGTTGGATTTTTTGTCCCCGCAGGTTTCGAACCAGTGACTTTTCAACACAGAGTGGCTTAACAACACACTCCATCACCGATTGTCCTACACCTCAGGGACGGTTCCATAGCTTTGTTGGCCAAACAATGAAATAAAATTTTCAGCACACTTGGTTCAATTTTTCTCTAGCACACATTGAGAGTTCCCTTGACTCATTGGTACAAGTCTCAATATGTTTCAAAGTTTTGGAGTTCATTCCAAAGATCAAGTCAATGCTTGGATGGCTCCATTGGAAATCTACCTATACCTAAGGTGCCTCTTTCTTCCAAGTAATATAGGGTAGGTAGATCATGTATGTACATATTTTGTTTCTTCAGTTGAATTTTTGTACAATAAGGCGATATTTATATTGAAATTTGAAGATAACTCCACGAAAGAAGAATAATTAAAGGAATCTATTTTAAACATGAATCCATAGCCCAATGGAGAAGGCATATGGTTTTGAGATTCTGGTGTTCTCAACAACCCAGAGGGGGTTTCTGTCTTACAGTTGAAGCCAATTGTTGACCAAAATCGGTCACCTGTATTTTCCCCCTCTTGGATTAATAAAAAAAATGATATCGGAAGATGAATTATTTTTTTGAACTATTATAAGTTCATTGTGTATCCCTTAGCCTCAGATTTGTCGTGCATTTTTCGGACCAGAAATCCGAGTTCATATGCTCAAGATATCTAGGTTTAAATTTCAAGCAAAAAAGGGTGTGCTTATTCCATGTGGAATAAAACTATTTTCTTCCAAACACATCTAAATTTTTTTGGGTCCAAGACCCATAACGTTTTTCTTGTTTCATGAGCCCAAGACCCTATTTTCTTCTTATTATATTTTTCGTTTCATATTACATGTTTGTACATAATCCTGATAGGTTTACTCCTTGATATCTATTGGGTTTTAAGGTATGACAAGAGTATTTGGGACATAAATAAAAAAATTAAGCTTAAATATGAAGATGCTTTTTTGATAGCGTTTTCAATTTAAAAATTTCCTTTCCACTACTAAGACGCCTGTGTGGAATGAATGTATATATATATATATATAAACCCAAAATTGGTCCCAAGCCCGTGCTTTTCAAATTTCAAATCTTGAACACCTGTCAAGTCAGATTCTCAGCTATGAAGTAAATCCATCATTATTCTTTGCATATAGTATCCATCCATCATCACTCTTACCACCTACATGAGCCACCATAATCCCCAATATTTGTGTTTTTATCATTCACCGAGAAACAAACCTCAGTTTGTAAAAGTTGTAATCTTTATCACCTCACCATTCATTTACTGTCGCTTTTTCTAAATTAACCCAGAAAAAATTTCTTTCTAGAATAGGGTTGGGTTGCAGGTTTTATTATGCAAGGTAATATTTTCACAAAATAAAATCAAACGGAAGCAAGAGGTTTTGAACAAGGGCCAACCCTTGTGTGCTCATTAAACTTTAGAAGACCTTGCTACATGTTTACAATGAAGATTATTTTTGGTTCTTGGGCATCGTTTTGGTAATTGAGTGAGGGTTTCGGCCAATTCAGAAGGCATATCATGGAAAACCCAGGCAGCGTGGACAAAAATATTACAAAATATTCAGGTAAGGTGGACATACATGAGCCTTTTAGTTCAAAATTGTTGGATAAAAAAACACTATTGTGTTGTTTGGTTTGAGCTTGTTAGATGCTACAAGTTTTGTAAAAAGATACAGGGTTACAATGATCAGTTTGCTCAAGCTTTTGCATAACGCTATGATGGAGAAACGAGCCAGCTAGGTTTCCTCTTGCTGCATGTTAATGAAAATACTATAGCTAAAGCCACTGATATACCTATTGAAATATTGTAACAGCAAAGAGTATTCTATTTATTATTGATGTATTATTCATTAGATCAATCCCCTTTTGTGGATTGATCATGTCAGACAATGTAAATGACCAAATTCCCTTTTGTGGATTGGTCAAACCCTAATTGTAGTAGCCAGAATAATAAGTCGGCCCCAGATTAATTTAAGGTGGTTTTAACCACCCAGAATGAGAAGTCGTCCCTGCCATTCAAAAGACACCTCAGTTCAGTGCCCGCCAGATTGTATAAATAAGAGAGGCTAGTGACTCATTTGTTCACTCACTCCCTTGTTCATCATAGCGCAAGTTTGGAGCTATAGTTGGAGAAGAAGGAAGAGAGAGAGAGGCACATACTTGGGAGAGGAATTTTTGTATTTTTTGGTTTATTCTCTTGGCATTGTATTGGCTATCCATATTAAGGAAGTTTTTGCTGGGTTTTCTCCCCCATGAGGGTTTCCCAGGATAAATGATGTGTCTCTTGTGATTGTTTATTTATCAATGATCCTATCTATGCTGTGGTTATCTACTGAATTGAAAAGAAACCTAATAAGATCTTAAACGCTAACATGGTATCAGAGCTAAGTTGAAGAGAGAATCTTTCACAAGAAGAATAAAAATGTCACTGTTGTCGTACATGAAAATTGGGGATTTTTATTGAAGAATATTTTCAACCTCAAAACCATCTAGAAAAGTGTGCCCTAACCCAAGGAATTCTTTGGCACCTTCAGCACACCTTTTTAGTGGGTAGATCTCCTGGAAAGTGAAACCCTAATTTTCACTGGTACTAGAAAACCAGGAGTACCAGAAGTACCAGAAGTACCAGAAAACCAGAAGTACTAGAAAACTAGAAACACTAGTCCAGAAATCCACTGGTCAAGTTTGAGGGGGTAAAATTTGGATTTTTAGAAATCTAACTACATCAACTTACTCGACTCAGCTTAGCGCATCTATCCCCTGGATCAAAATTTCAAAATTTGAAGTTTGAAAAATTAGGGTTTCCTCATAAAACCCTAAGTTGCAGTTGCAATTGCAGTCTTAGAATCAGTTGCAGTATCAATTGCAGTTGCAGCATTAGTTGAAGTATTAGCCGTAGTACCAGTTGCAGTCACCCTTGAATTTTTTAAGATTTGGTAATTATTACTGCTACTACGAGATGGTGCCACTACCTGCAAATTCTATCTGAGGTATGTAACCACATATGTTTAGATTGTTAAGATTTCAAGGGTATTTGTAGGAGAATGGATCTCTTACCATAGATCCAAAAGGATCTCAAGATCCAACACATTCAAAGGAATAATGCAACCCAGGTTTGATTATTCTGATATGCATCGATTTGTTATGACATTATTTTGATCTAGATTGCATGTTGAAGCTATGATCATCATACTAACCTTTGGTCAGAATTAAAGTCAAGTTATTAGATGGATTAAAGTTGAGATTATAGAGTTTATTCTCTAACCCAACCTTATATCAAGATAGCATATTGTCCTAGTATAGAAGACAGGTTGAAGAAAGCACTTGTCACATTGAGTGAAGGAGACTTGAAAGAAAAGCAACACACTCATTCTTGAGAACAAAACTCCAGGTTCCAGGTTTGATTGATTAAGTTGATAAGATTCAAAATGTGAAAGTGTCAAGAAAACACTATATTTGAGGTAACAGTCTTTGAAGAGTATTATACTTGGTAGCATGTGGGAATATTGAGATAAATGCTTAATGTAACAGATACAACTAACATATCCTCTAGGAGAAACTTCTTGTGTTTATTCCAGGTTATCTTGGATGAATGTTTGATCACAACACTAGAAGAGTGTTGATCTCATTTCGTATTGTATTTCTTACTTTTGATCCTTGTTTTAGACATGTCACAAATGAAACCTCTAAAGGATCTACTGTGACGATTATTTTTGCTATTGTTTTATTATCAAAGGTGTATTATTCTTGCTTATTGTTTTGTTGACCTTGTTCAGGTCACAAGTGATAACCTTGAGGAAGATATAGTGAAGGTTGCATAAGGCAACATATTATATGAGACATGAATTAGATTATGTACATGACCATATACACTCATGTACCAAAGAAGATGAAGAATAAGCTATTTTTTGAGATTCAGAGTATCACATATGAAGATTGATTGTAAGGAGAAGAAGGCTCCAAAGATGACCGAACATTAGAACAAGATTTCATAGAAGAATTGTTCAAAGGTTAATGAAGCCACCTTGACAGGAATCATAACTCATTTGAAGCCTGACTCAGTCTTTCACATTTATACTTGGTATTCAACACCAAGTATACCCTGTAAGATATGATGAAGTCCTTGTGGACTCAGAAGAAATCGAGAGTAAGCCTGATCTCAGAAAGGATCAGATGAAGAGACATATCCTAGGATTGGGAGACAGATGTCGTGAGAAGACTAGATCGTTTCCTCAAAAACTTCTAGGAGATATGAAATCTCCTGGGAAGATTCCCTTGTTTCAGTAATAGAGAAGGAAGCCAACCAGAAAGACTAGGATATGGATTCTTCTGTGAGACTAGAAGAGAAGTCAATCCTAATTTCCAAGATTGATCTATACATATCAAGCATGTTGCAAATGTACAAAGCCTGATGTGTGTCCAGAGGATTCTCCCAGTAAAAGGGAGAAGACTATGATGAGACACTTATTAAATAAATAGTTCCAGTATTTATGAAGACAACTAAAACAACCATGATTCATATATAGTATGAGATG
>JZKD02S2046632.1:22954-34937 GCA_000966675.3 Picea glauca | reverse complement strand
TGGTTTATTCTCTTGGCATTGTATTGGCTATCTATATTAAGGAAGTTTTTGCTGGGTTTTCTCCCCCATGAGGGTTTCCCAGGATAAATGATGTGTCTCTTGTGATTGTTTATTTATCAATGATCCTATCTATGCTGTGGTTATCTACTGAATTGAAAAGAAACCTAATAAGATCTTAAACGCTAACATGGTATCAGAGCTAAGTTGAAGAGAGAATCTTTCACAAGAAGAATAAAAATGTCACTGTTGTCGTACATGAAAATTGGGGATTTTTATTGAAGAATATTTTCAACCTCAAAACCATCTAGAAAAGTGTGCCCTAACCCAAGGAATTCTTTGGCACCTTCAGCACACCTTTTTAGTGGGTAGATCTCCTGGAAAGTGAAACCCTAATTTTCACTGGTACTAGAAAACCAGGAGTACCAGAAGTACCAGAAGTACCAGAAAACCAGAAGTACTAGAAAACTAGAAACACTAGTCCAGAAATCCACTGGTCAAGTTTGAGGGGGTAAAATTTGGATTTTTAGAAATCTAACTACATCAACTTACTCGACTCAGCTTAGCGCATCTATCCCCTGGATCAAAATTTCAAAATTTGAAGTTTGAAAAATTAGGGTTTCCTCATAAAACCCTAAGTTGCAGTTGCAATTGCAGTCTTAGAATCAGTTGCAGTATCAATTGCAGTTGCAGCATTAGTTGAAGTATTAGCCGTAGTACCAGTTGCAGTCACCCTTGAATTTTTTAAGATTTGGTAATTATTACTGCTACTACGAGATGGTGCCACTACCTGCAAATTCTATCTGAGGTATGTAACCACATATGTTTAGATTGTTAAGATTTCAAGGGTATTTGTAGGAGAATGGATCTCTTACCATAGATCCAAAAGGATCTCAAGATCCAACACATTCAAAGGAATAATGCAACCCAGGTTTGATTATTCTGATATGCATCGATTTGTTATGACATTATTTTGATCTAGATTGCATGTTGAAGCTATGATCATCATACTAACCTTTGGTCAGAATTAAAGTCAAGTTATTAGATGGATTAAAGTTGAGATTATAGAGTTTATTCTCTAACCCAACCTTATATCAAGATAGCATATTGTCCTAGTATAGAAGACAGGTTGAAGAAAGCACTTGTCACATTGAGTGAAGGAGACTTGAAAGAAAAGCAACACACTCATTCTTGAGAACAAAACTCCAGGTTCCAGGTTTGATTGATTAAGTTGATAAGATTCAAAATGTGAAAGTGTCAAGAAAACACTATATTTGAGGTAACAGTCTTTGAAGAGTATTATACTTGGTAGCATGTGGGAATATTGAGATAAATGCTTAATGTAACAGATACAACTAACATATCCTCTAGGAGAAACTTCTTGTGTTTATTCCAGGTTATCTTGGATGAATGTTTGATCACAACACTAGAAGAGTGTTGATCTCATTTCGTATTGTATTTCTTACTTTTGATCCTTGTTTTAGACATGTCACAAATGAAACCTCTAAAGGATCTACTGTGACGATTATTTTTGCTATTGTTTTATTATCAAAGGTGTATTATTCTTGCTTATTGTTTTGTTGACCTTGTTCAGGTCACAAGTGATAACCTTGAGGAAGATATAGTGAAGGTTGCATAAGGCAACATATTATATGAGACATGAATTAGATTATGTACATGACCATATACACTCATGTACCAAAGAAGATGAAGAATAAGCTATTTTTTGAGATTCAGAGTATCACATATGAAGATTGATTGTAAGGAGAAGAAGGCTCCAAAGATGACCGAACATTAGAACAAGATTTCATAGAAGAATTGTTCAAAGGTTAATGAAGCCACCTTGACAGGAATCATAACTCATTTGAAGCCTGACTCAGTCTTTCACATTTATACTTGGTATTCAACACCAAGTATACCCTGTAAGATATGATGAAGTCCTTGTGGACTCAGAAGAAATCGAGAGTAAGCCTGATCTCAGAAAGGATCAGATGAAGAGACATATCCTAGGATTGGGAGACAGATGTCGTGAGAAGACTAGATCGTTTCCTCAAAAACTTCTAGGAGATATGAAATCTCCTGGGAAGATTCCCTTGTTTCAGTAATAGAGAAGGAAGCCAACCAGAAAGACTAGGATATGGATTCTTCTGTGAGACTAGAAGAGAAGTCAATCCTAATTTCCAAGATTGATCTATACATATCAAGCATGTTGCAAATGTACAAAGCCTGATGTGTGTCCAGAGGATTCTCCCAGTAAAAGGGAGAAGACTATGATGAGACACTTATTAAATAAATAGTTCCAGTATTTATGAAGACAACTAAAACAACCATGATTCATATATAGTATGAGATGCAGGGAGATAAATCCCCATATTTAAAATTGAGTGGCAGTTGTTGCATTACGTTAGTTGGGTCATGGAGACATGACTACAATGAAATATAGAGTTACCTCCATGAAAGAAGAAGAGCTACCTTCAATATCAGCTATTGAGCCACTCTCAATTTCAAATGAAGTTGTTGTCGTGATAGAATAAGAGGAGTTACTCACATATTTCAGCAGCCACAATGAGGATGAAGCAATCATTCTTAGCCTCAGAACAAATGCAGGCACAGATTCCCAGTTCCAGAAGGAACAATTGTAGAGAGAGTAGAGGACATACTCTCATGGAGTGAGACAGATAGTGCTTTGTAGAGATCACATAGAGCTAGCACATGATTGTGCAGTTTGAGTTGCAACTAAGAGAGTGTACCAAATTGGTACAATGTAATGTGAAAATTTGGGTTGAAGATTGAAGATAGAAAGACTCAGGTATGCAGGTTGAAGAAGGATATGTACAAGTTGAAGCAAGCTTCTAGAGATTGATATAGAAGAATTGACATTTTCCTGAAGAGCTTGGGAGTTACCAAAGAGTAAAGTTGATTCTAACCTTTATCTCAAGGTTATGAATGATGAGCCAGTGATGTTACTACTATATGTAGGTGATGTATTCTTGACATGATAAAGAAAATCTCATCACAAATTGCAGAGGAAGATTGCTACAGAGTTTGATGGAAGATCTAAATGCATTATCTCTTAGGTCTTGAACTTTGGCAAATTACAGAGAAGATCTTCCTTAACCAAGGGAAGTATGCAGTTAAAATGAAGAGGTTTGACATGTTGAAATGTAAAATCATGGAAACAAATTTGAAGCTCCTGGTAGATACCTCGTCAGAATTGGTTGATGCTACCCTGAAAAGACAAATTATTGGTTCAACCAGGCTAGATACATGTTTTTCCTTGAGTCAGTATCTGGTAGAACCCAGACATGTTCACTTTGTTGTTGCAAAACATATGATTGGATGCCTTAAGGGTACGTTGGATTTTGGTCTCTATTATACTAAAGATCATGACTTCAGACTGAGTGGTTACACTGATTCATATTGAGCTAGAAGTGTTTCTGATAGAAAGATCACTTCAAGATGTTGTTTCAATCCAAGGTCAACCATGAATTCATGGCATAGTAGGGAGCAATTCAACATTGCTCCAAGCATGGNATATTAAGGAAGTTTTTGCTGGGTTTTCTCCCCCATGAGGGTTTCCCAGGATAAATGATGTGTCTCTTGTGATTGTTTATTTATCAATGATCCTATCTATGCTGTGGTTATCTACTGAATTGAAAAGAAACCTAATAAGATCTTAAACGCTAACATGGTATCAGAGCTAAGTTGAAGAGAGAATCTTTCACAAGAAGAATAAAAATGTCACTGTTGTCGTACATGAAAATTGGGGATTTTTATTGAAGAATATTTTCAACCTCAAAACCATCTAGAAAAGTGTGCCCTAACCCAAGGAATTCTTTGGCACCTTCAGCACACCTTTTTAGTGGGTAGATCTCCTGGAAAGTGAAACCCTAATTTTCACTGGTACTAGAAAACCAGGAGTACCAGAAGTACCAGAAGTACCAGAAAACCAGAAGTACTAGAAAACTAGAAACACTAGTCCAGAAATCCACTGGTCAAGTTTGAGGGGGTAAAATTTGGATTTTTAGAAATCTAACTACATCAACTTACTCGACTCAGCTTAGCGCATCTATCCCCTGGATCAAAATTTCAAAATTTGAAGTTTGAAAAATTAGGGTTTCCTCATAAAACCCTAAGTTGCAGTTGCAATTGCAGTCTTAGAATCAGTTGCAGTATCAATTGCAGTTGCAGCATTAGTTGAAGTATTAGCCGTAGTACCAGTTGCAGTCACCCTTGAATTTTTTAAGATTTGGTAATTATTACTGCTACTACGAGATGGTGCCACTACCTGCAAATTCTATCTGAGGTATGTAACCACATATGTTTAGATTGTTAAGATTTCAAGGGTATTTGTAGGAGAATGGATCTCTTACCATAGATCCAAAAGGATCTCAAGATCCAACACATTCAAAGGAATAATGCAACCCAGGTTTGATTATTCTGATATGCATCGATTTGTTATGACATTATTTTGATCTAGATTGCATGTTGAAGCTATGATCATCATACTAACCTTTGGTCAGAATTAAAGTCAAGTTATTAGATGGATTAAAGTTGAGATTATAGAGTTTATTCTCTAACCCAACCTTATATCAAGATAGCATATTGTCCTAGTATAGAAGACAGGTTGAAGAAAGCACTTGTCACATTGAGTGAAGGAGACTTGAAAGAAAAGCAACACACTCATTCTTGAGAACAAAACTCCAGGTTCCAGGTTTGATTGATTAAGTTGATAAGATTCAAAATGTGAAAGTGTCAAGAAAACACTATATTTGAGGTAACAGTCTTTGAAGAGTATTATACTTGGTAGCATGTGGGAATATTGAGATAAATGCTTAATGTAACAGATACAACTAACATATCCTCTAGGAGAAACTTCTTGTGTTTATTCCAGGTTATCTTGGATGAATGTTTGATCACAACACTAGAAGAGTGTTGATCTCATTTCGTATTGTATTTCTTACTTTTGATCCTTGTTTTAGACATGTCACAAATGAAACCTCTAAAGGATCTACTGTGACGATTATTTTTGCTATTGTTTTATTATCAAAGGTGTATTATTCTTGCTTATTGTTTTGTTGACCTTGTTCAGGTCACAAGTGATAACCTTGAGGAAGATATAGTGAAGGTTGCATAAGGCAACATATTATATGAGACATGAATTAGATTATGTACATGACCATATACACTCATGTACCAAAGAAGATGAAGAATAAGCTATTTTTTGAGATTCAGAGTATCACATATGAAGATTGATTGTAAGGAGAAGAAGGCTCCAAAGATGACCGAACATTAGAACAAGATTTCATAGAAGAATTGTTCAAAGGTTAATGAAGCCACCTTGACAGGAATCATAACTCATTTGAAGCCTGACTCAGTCTTTCACATTTATACTTGGTATTCAACACCAAGTATACCCTGTAAGATATGATGAAGTCCTTGTGGACTCAGAAGAAATCGAGAGTAAGCCTGATCTCAGAAAGGATCAGATGAAGAGACATATCCTAGGATTGGGAGACAGATGTCGTGAGAAGACTAGATCGTTTCCTCAAAAACTTCTAGGAGATATGAAATCTCCTGGGAAGATTCCCTTGTTTCAGTAATAGAGAAGGAAGCCAACCAGAAAGACTAGGATATGGATTCTTCTGTGAGACTAGAAGAGAAGTCAATCCTAATTTCCAAGATTGATCTATACATATCAAGCATGTTGCAAATGTACAAAGCCTGATGTGTGTCCAGAGGATTCTCCCAGTAAAAGGGAGAAGACTATGATGAGACACTTATTAAATAAATAGTTCCAGTATTTATGAAGACAACTAAAACAACCATGATTCATATATAGTATGAGATGTAGGGAGAGAAATCCCCATATTTAAAATTGAGTGGCAGTTGTTGCATTACGTTAGTTGGGTCATGGAGACATGACTACAATGAAATATAGAGTTAACTCCATGAAAGAAGAAGAGCTACCTTCAATATCAGCTATTGAGCCACTCTCAATTTCAAATGAAGTTGTTGTCGTGATAGAATAAGAGGAGTTACTCACAGATTTCAGCAGCCACAATGAGGATGAAGCAATCATTCTTAGCCTCAGAACAAATGCAGGCGCAAATTCCTAGTTCTAGAAGGAACAATTGTAGAGAGAGTAGAGGACATACTCTCATGGAGTGAGACAGATAGTTCTTTGTAGAGATCACATAGAGCTAGCACATGATTGTGCAGTTTGAGTTGCATCTAAGAGGGTGTACCAAATTGGTACAATGTAATGTGAAAATTTGGGTTGAAGATTGAAGATAGAAAGACTCAAGTATGCAGGTTGAAGAACGATATGTACAAGTTGAAGCAAGCTTCTAGAGATTGATATAGAAGAATTGACATTTTCCTGAAGATCTTGGGAGTTACCAAAGAGTAAAGTTGATTCTAACCTTTATCTCAAGGTTATGAATGATGAGCCAGTGATGTTACTACTATATGTAGGTGATGTATTCTTGACATGATAAAGAAAATCTCATCACAAATTGCAGAGGAAGATTGCTACAGAGTTTGATGGAAGATCTAAATGCATTATCTCTTAGGTCTTGAACTTTGGCAAATTACAGAGAAGATCTTCCTTAACCAAGGGAAGTATGCAGTTAAAATGAAGAGGTTTGACATGTTGAAATGTAAAATCATGGAAACAAATTTGAAGCTCCTGGTAGATACCTCGTCAGAATTGGTTGATGCTACCCTGAAAAGACAAATTATTGGTTCAACCAGGCTAGATACATGTTTTTCCTTGAGTCAGTATCTGGTAGAACCCAGACATGTTCACTTTGTTGTTGCAAAACATATGATTGGATGCCTTAAGGGTACGTTGGATTTTGGTCTCTATTATACTAAAGATCATGACTTCAGACTGAGTGGTTACACTGATTCATATTGAGCTAGAAGTGTTTCTGATAGAAAGATCACTTCAAGATGTTGTTTCAATCCAAGGTCAACCATGAATTCATGGCATAGTAGGGAGCAATTCAACATTGCTCCAAGCATGGCAAAAGCGGAATACATTGTTGCATGTTCCACCAGTTGTGAAGCCATATGGCTTTGGATGTTATTGAAAGATCTATTTGATATGGATATGGAAGCCACCATGATCCTATGTGATAACCAGAGTTGTATAAATATGATGGAGAACCTTGCATTCCATGATGAGTTAAAGCACATAGAGATCCAATATCTCTTCATTCATGATATGTTGCAGAGAGGAGCCATAAAACTCCAATATGTTAGCACAGATGAACAGGTTGCTGATGTGTTGACCAATCCTCTATCTTGTGTAAAGTTTGAGCACTTTCGAGATAATATTGGTATAGTCCGAAAGGACCTCCCTCAAAAGGGGGAGTAGTGTTGATGTGCCAGCTTAATTGCTGTGTTGATGTGCCAGCTTAATTGATGTGTTGATGTGCCAACTTAATTGTTGTGTTGATGTGCCAACTTAATTGTTGTGATGATGTGCTAGCCTAGTGTTGTGATGCCAACTTAATTGTTGTGATGATGTGCCAACCTAGTGTTGTGATGCCAACTTCATGCTGATGATATGCCAACCTTGTGTTGTGATGATGTGCCAACCTTGTGTTGTGATGATGTGCCAACCTTGTGTTGTGATGATGTGCCATCCTTGTGATGTGATGATGTGTCGGCTTAAGTGTTGTGATGCCAACCTCGTGCCGATGACATTCCAACCTCATGTTGTGATGATGTGCCAGACTCGTGTTGTGATTCCAGCTTCATGCTAATGATATTGTGTAGCCATATTTGTGCTGTGATGCCAACCTTGTGTTGAAGACTCTCAGCCTAGTGCTGATGTTGATGATGCTCCAACCTTCATGCTGTGATGTTGTTGTTGATGATGATGCTCCAACCTTTGTGCTGTGATATTGTTTTTTTTGATGTTGTATCAGCCTTGTGTTGTTATTGATGATGATGATGTATTAGTGTTATACTAATCCATGTTGATGCAGTTGATGATGATGATGCCACTTCAACTTCTTGCTGAAGTTGATGATGATGATGCCACTTCATCTTCTTGCTGAAGTTGATGATGATGATGCCACTTCACCTTCTTGCTGAAGATGACGATGATGATGCCACTTCAGCTTCTTGCTGAAGTTGATGATGATGATTCCACTTCAAATTCTTGCTGAAGATGATGATGATAATGCCACTTCAGCTTCTTGTTGAAGATGACGATGATGATGCCACTTCAACTTCTTGTTGAAGATGATGATGATGATGCCACTTCAGCTCCTTGCTGAAGATGATTATGATGATGATGATGATGTTATTTCATCTTTCATGCCGAAGATGATGATGTTACTTTAGCCTCACGCTGAAGATGATGATGATGTTACCTTAGACTCATGCTTATGAGGATGATGATGCCATTCCATCTCCCTGCTGTGAATGATGATATTGATGATGAGAATAACTTCCGATGATATATAGATATGCCAGTAAGTGTTCCAAGATGTTCTTGATGATGCTACCCTCTCTCTCTCCTGATGCTATTGTAGAATACTCTTCTTGTTAAGGGGGAGTGTTGAAATATTGTAACTGCAAAGAGTATTCTATTTATTATTGATGTATTATTCATTATATCAGTCCCCTTTTATGGATTGATCACGTCGGACATTTTAAATGACCAAATCCCCTTTTGCGGATTGGTCAAAACCTAATTGTAATAGCCAGAATAAGAAGTTGGCCCCCAAATTAATTTAAGGTGGTTCTAACCACCCAAAATGAGAAGTCGGCCCTGCTAGTGAAAAGACACCTTAGTTCAATGCTTGCCATATTGTATAAATAAGAGAGGCCAATGCCTCATTTTTCACTCACTCACTTATTCATCAGAGAGAAAGTTTGGAGCTGCAGTTGGAGAAGAAGGAAGAGAGAGAGAGAGGGGCATACTTGGGAGAGGACTTTTTGTATTGTTTTCTTTATTCTCTTGGCATTATATTGGCTATCTATATTAAGGAAGTTTTTGTTGGGTTTTCTCCCCCATGAGGGTTTCCCAAGATAAATGATGTGTCTCTTGTGATTGTGTATTTATTAGTGATCCTATCTATGCTATGGTTATCTAGTGAATTGAAAAGAAAACTAATAATAGCTTAAACTCTAACAATACCAACATAGGGAAAATGCTTGTTCAATAAGAAACCTACACATGAAATGGACTGCAACAAGTTTCTTAAAGAGGAACACCGGAATTGTGACTGGACCAAAAGTGTTCCTAGGACATTCATTAGAAAAGAATGGAATGAGATGTTGATACTCAAAGGTATCTAAGAAGAGAAGGTAGGTATAAATCAACCTCTCTATATCATATAAGATTGCTAGAAAATTTCACAGGTGAAAAACCTTTGAATCTGCCTTATTTCTTATGGAAAAGCCTCACAAAAATGGCTAAGAAAGTCAAATCCAACCCTGAAAAAGAAAGAACCATGATTTTTCATTCAGGGTTGATCAAATTACTCATTGTGGAGGAATTGAAGAGGAGACACATAACTTTGGCAATTTTTCCTATTCTAGGAAGAGTTTGATAATGAATATGCAAAGGATTCTAAAATACCCTTTGGAAAAACAAGGGGCAGAGTAAGGGAAAGAGAACTGTAACCCTTGATCAAGTTGAAGCATCAATAAGTAGAGAAAAAAGGAGAATTGATTTTGTGGATGATCCTGATGAAAAAAGCATGGTTAGGACAAAGTAAGCCAAAGTGCAGACTTGGAAAGAGAGCCTGAAGGAATATATAGTGTTGGATAGATTTTTGATAGAAAAAAATGATACCCTCTGTTGGAGCCACACTCGTTCTTTCACCCCACACGAATTTTCAAAGTCTGATATTTGAAATCTAAAGTTGTTTTTCTTCTCTTTCCGAACATCATAAAACTTTCAAATCTTTTTGCATGAATAGCAATGCGGTTTTTGCTTTCAATAAAATTTCGTTTCTTCGCAAGATTGTTGCTTTCTTGTTTCATTTCGGGATATCGCCAGTCGGGCGCCTTAGATATTTGAATTCACAAGTCCCGAGTCGCGAAAATGCGAACTCACTCTTTCAAATTTTTCACCCAAGGCATTAACTATGGTAAACCACTTAACCCTTGATTAGACATCATCGAGTTTTCGTGACTCGGCATTCGTCGATCCTAAATTTTTGTTTTTATAACCCTGAGAGCTGAGAACGCGATAAATCTTTTTGATAAGCCTTAGTCAAGAACCAAGGTTAAAAAACTAACCACGGTTAATTTTCGTTTCTCGGCACATCGCAGCTCGGCTTTTTCTCTCATAAAGTTAAAGATAGACAAACTACGATTCGCGAGGTTGCGACATAATTATAGCAAGATTAGTTAGTCTCCTAATTTAAGATTTACTTCTCGTAATTTGAGACTAATTATCGCCGCTTCACGATATCGCGACTCGACATATCATTCTCCTAAAAACTTGTCTTCAAATTCCCGAATTCCAATCCGGCGATTAAGTTAATCGTATCATTAAGGATCCGCTACATCATGATTATTGTTAATTAATGCTGAGATCGGAATTCGCAATCTCGTGAGTTGTAAAGTCAAAACGTTAAAGAGAAATTCACGAAATGACGAAAAGCGAGGAAATCTCTAGGCCATTAAGATTTGAAATTTTAGAAAAATAATTTTAAAATAAGGTACGTCCCGTGCATCAAAGTTGGCACACTTCACAAGGGATTCATTTACTCTCCATAACCCGAGTACCTGTCAATCTGCCCAATGTTTATGACATTAATGAGAAAAAAGGGTAAATCCACGATGAAAATAAGATCGGATTTTTTCAATTAATTTGGTTTTATTCACGATTTAATGAACCCATGACAAACGTACATAATTTCCAAAATATATACGAAACTTGTTTTATTTATTAAAAGGAAAACATTTCTTATTAAGTGTATAGAGAAAGTCTTTCTCCGAGTGAACTAGCCTCTGCATGTATACGCAGGTTTATCATAGGAGAACGAAAACGCCAGTTTCAGCTATGGCGCCAAGGAAAGGAGCCAAAGCAAATATCGAAGTCGCAGCACAGGGTTCGGACAACGTCTCAGACACTTCGCCTCGGACGGGCGGCTCCGTGTCTACCTGGTCTTCTATTATAGATATCCTGCAATCCGAGGCAGTAAACTGTTCAGACTCTGATGATTATAACTATGATATCGTGAAGGACGACCTGAGAACTAGATACAAGGCTATTGTTCAGTCGAGAATGCATCTCGTTGCGACTAGACCTCGGTTGCTCTCGTACTTCGATATGATCCAATGGGAATTGGATCACATCGACTTGCCTTCCAGAACTATTGTAAGTGACCGACGGGATATTATTGGGTCTTTTAGGCCCGAACACATCTAGTCTATGTATAAGCTCCCAACGACCTCTGAATACACATTTGGCAAGGAATTCTTCGCGGAGTTCAAAGAGAAGGAGTGCGAAGAATTTGACAAGACTATGCCAGGCTTGATAAAGGATTGGGTATCTCGCCCCTCCACATTCAGGGTGAACAACGAAGGTGTGTATTCGATTTCTTCGTTGGAACCAAATTACAGGTATGTGGCAATGATGACTTGTCGGCTGTTCGGGTCGGAGGACACAGCGCATTTTTACGTTCAATGGGTACCCCTCATTTTTCGGGTGACAGAAGGTTCCTCATTCAATTGGGAAAAAATGCTCTCTGATAATTTATTCAACAAAATCACTGAGTACCAAGAGCAGAAGGCAGTCGGGAAGCCGTCCAGATTCTACATGTCCGCGTATATCATGGATGCGATATGTGCCAGGACGCCTTTTCCTTTAATGAATTGGGCTTGGAATCCATTCGAAGATAAATCTGTGCATGAGTACCATGATAAATTGTGGGAGAATAATGCAAATGATTTCATTTATGAAATTTTTAACTGGGTGATGGTGCCCCTGCACGTCACCATTTTTGGC
>JZKD02S2046621.1:28799-40772 GCA_000966675.3 Picea glauca | reverse complement strand
TATGTACACGGAAAGGGATAACATATTAATTACAAAAGGATAAACTAATAAAGGGGATAAGGGGCATTAACTATGAGAGGATAAGATAAGGTAATAAATGGGTAGGTAGGGAAGTAAATGAGGAGGAAGTTGGTGAAGGAGGAATATGGAGGGGAAGGAGGTTTACGGGGGGGTCATTCTACGGGAGATGGGGGATGGATTTTGGGGGCTCTCTTGGATTTGCAGAGAGGAGTTGAGTTTTGGAGTCGGATTGGATCAATACACGCACTGGTTTGTTGGAGGTTTTGGGCATGGGAGCCAAGATATCCATATGATATCTTGGAGCTAGCTAGTTGTCCTAGTTGGGAGGGAGGATAGTAGGTTTGGGCAATGTTTACAAAATGCAGCAACGGTCAACAAGGCAAGCGAACAAACAGAGGTTTAACATTAGACCCAGGTATTTAAAATTGTGTATTTGTTTTATTTTTCTATAAAATTTTATTAATTGTGCATAAATCTATATGCGAATGTGCTCAATTAAATAAATTTTTGAATTTTACTAATTTACTCAATATAGAGGAATTATTGAATTTTACTGTTAAGTTGTAGAATTAATTGATGTTAATTAAATTGGCCACTACAATGGATGTTTTCACTGAGCATCTCCAGCCACAATCCACACTTGATAATAACCATGTCGCAAGACAATATTTGAAAATACTTTGACCTTGGCCAACTTATGGAAGCAATGAGAAGATAAGGGCAACGGGCATCAGTTCTTCACATTTTGTTTGATCAATGCTCAATAACTCTTCTTCTTAAAGTGAATCAGCGTGTCATATGGTGACCTAGAGAGACAAATGAAGCTAACATCAATACATTTTTTCAATTGTCCGTTCAGCTCTTCCGAATCAGATCCAGACAATTGATAAGGATCTCTTGTCGGTGGTCACAACCCAAGAGCTAACTCTATATGTTGGTCAATAGTGCATTTTAGTGGGAGCACATTCAAAAAATCATATGAAATTATGTCTACAAAATGAGCCAACCGGTGAGCGAGCTTAGGTGGAACATCCATCCACACTCCATTCTCTTGAACTTCTCAAACAATTGTTGCATAAATATGTAATCCATTCCAACTTACAGTATTCATACTCAATGTAGACACAAGTTGCACCTTTCCATTAGAATTCCTTGCAGTTGTGAACACAACCTAAGCCTTCCACTCACCAAGTACAACCATTTTTTCCATCCATGGCATTAGCACTAAATGTGTCCTCCTTAGGAAATCCTTCCCAAGATTCACCTCAAATCGATCCATAGGCATCATCGTCGAGTTACCCCAACCTTCCCACTTATCAATTTGAATGTGAACTGAGGAGGAAACACCAGTTATTGATTTTTCCTTAGATTTTGATTCCTTCATCCTAGCTCCACACAAGGAGACTCTAAGTCCCAACTCCATCACTAGCTCAATCGTTAGAAAGTTTTGTGTGACACCTAAGTCAACCAGATCTTGTATTATTATGTTGTTGATAAACAAATCTACAAAACGAAATTGATGGTATTGTCTTCCAAGATTTCCACCCAAGGCACCCAATGCACCAACCCTTCATAACTTGTTGCAAACCGATCATTTCCACAATTTCTTTGTTGAGTGAAAAAGACAAATAAAAACATAATAAAACATATGTGCATTATGTTTGTCTGTCATAGACTATGTTGGAGTACCCCTTTGATCACCACTTGGTTTTGAGGGTTTGCATTTCAAGTCCCTATAGGTCTTGGTTTGCTACACAAACCAGGTCTCTGTTTCCTCAGGTCATAATGTGAGACTTGAATCGACCCGCCTTAAGTCAATTACAACCTTCTTTCATCACACGACCCTAGGTCACCCCACTTCCACACTATGTGAAGCCTATCATACTATGCGCTATGTATCTGCAAAACTCTTCACCGAAAAACTTCTCTGATACCATGTATCACACCCCCAAGAGCCATGTCCATGTACAACCTTGGCATCTCATCCAAGCTTGTCTCAACCAAGGATAGTTCACCTAAACTATGCCTCTTCACCTAGAGTGTGATGAACCTCAAATTCACCATAAAAAAAAAATTCTTTTTTTTTCTATGACATAAATCGACTTCCATTTAAGCTTAGAATTTAAGAGAAGGAACCATTTGTTTCTATTCATAAGGATATTATTACACCAGTCTAATCTATTCGAACAAAAAGGATTATGTGGGTAAATTCCTTCCCTGACTCTATTACTTCCCTAAGTTCTCAAACTATCACACTCAAATGTATATGCGATGTCTAAACTTAGGTCGAAGGAACCTTTGTTGTTTAGAGAGATAAGGGACAACACCTGGAAGTTTTCAAAGGTAGGAAGCAATCGAATTTGTCTCGCAAGGTCAAGATTCGGTGGTATAACACAAAATTATTTTTGGCCATATATCCTTAGAATAAATGGATGGTGAAATTTCCTTGGGGATAGGTATCGAAATCCCGTGGACCGTTGGTTTTCATAGATCTAAGCGAAATTTAATACTGATCTCCCTTTAGTGTTCAGAAGCTTAGGAGGAATAGTGACCGTTGGGTGAGAAACAACAAGAGTCATTGATCTCGTGCTTTGAAAAACACTGTTTCAGAGTTCGGGTCTTGGAGCAACAAGGAGGTTTGTAGATGCTACATCGCGAACTCCCAGTTCATGAAATCCCAAAAGAATCGAGACCATATATCTCTTGAGGGGAAAAAAATTCACACTTCAGGGATTAGAAGGAGGAAAGGTTGGAGTTACATCACAACCTTACAAACCCAAAAATCGCGACGTGCTCCGAGGAGATAGCCCAGGTCACAGGATGTGGTCCCATGGTATGAGGCTACAGGAAGAGCCAAACCTNCAGTATTCATACTCAATGTAGACACAAGTTGCACCTTTCCATTAGAATTCCTTGCAGTTGTGAACACAACCTAAGCCTTCCACTCACCAAGTACAACCATCTTGTCCATCCATGGAATTAGCACTAAATGTGTCCTCCTTAGGAAATCCTTCCCAAGATTCACCTCAAATCGATCCATAGGCATCATCGTTGAGTTACCCCAACCTTCCCACTTATGAATTTGAATGTGAACTGAGGAGGAAACACCAGTTATTGATTTTTCCTTAGATTTTGCTTCCTTCACCCTAGCTCCACACAAGGAGACTCTAAGTCCCAACTCCATCACTAGCTCAATCGTTAGAAAGTTTTGTGTGACACCTAAGTCAACCAGATCTTGTATTATTATGTTGTTGATAAACAAATCTACAAAACGAAATTGATGGTATTGTCTTCCAAGATTTCCACCCAAGGCACCCAATGCACCAACCCTTCATAACTTGTTGCAAACTGATCATTTCCGCAATTTCTTTGTTTAGTGAAAAAGAGAAATAAAAACATAATAAAACATATGTGCATTATGTTTGTCTTTCATAGACTATGTTGGAGTACCCCTTTGATCACCACTTGGTTTTGAGGCTTTGCATTTCAAGTCCCTATAGGTCTTGGTTTGCTACACAAACCAGGTCTCTGTTTCCTCAGGTCATAATGCGAGACTTGAATCAACCTGCCTTAAGTCAATTACAACCTTCTTTCATCACATGACCCTAGGTCACCCCACTTCCACACTATGTGAAGCCTATCATACTATGCACTATGTATCTGCAAAACTCTTCACTGAAAAACTTCTTTGATACCATGTATCACACCCCCAAGAGTCATGTCCATGTCCAACCTTGGAATCTCATCCAATCTTGTCTCAACGAAGGATAGTTCACCTAAACTATGCCTCTTCACCTAGAGTGTGATGAACCTCAAATTCACCATAAAAAAAAAGAAAAAAAAAATTCTATGACATAAATCGACTTCAATTTAAGCTTAGAATTTAAGAGAAGGAACCATTTGTTTCTATTCATAAGGATATTATTACACCAGTATAATCTATTCGAACAAAAAGGATTATGTGGGTAAATTCATTCCCTGACTCTATTACTTCCCTAAGTTCTAAAACTATCACACTCAAATGTATATGCGATGTCTAAACTTAGGTTGAAGGAACCTTTGTTGTTTAGAGAGATAAGGGACAACACCTGGAAGTTTTCAAAGGTAGGCAACAATTGAATTTGTCTCACAGGGTCAAGATTCGGTGGTATAACGCAAAATCATTTTTGTCCATATATCCTTAGAATAAATGGATGGTGAAATTTCCTCGGGGATAGGTATCGAAATCCCGTGGACCGTTGGCTTTCATAGATCTAAGCAAAAGTTAATACTGATCTCCCTTTAGTGTTCAGAAGCTTAGGAGGAATAGTGACCATTGGGTGAGAAACAACAAGAGTCATTGATCTTGTGCTTTGAAAATCACTGTTTCAGAGTTCGGGTCTTGGAGCAGCAAGGAGGTTTGTAGATGCTACATCACGAACTCCCAGTTCATGAAATACAAAAAGAATCGAGACCATAGATATCTTGAGGGGAAAAAAATTCACACTTTAGGGATTAGAAGGAGGAAAGGTTGGAGTTACATCGCAACCTTACAAACCCAAAAATCTCGACATGCTCCGAGGAGATAGCCCAGGTCACAAGACGTGGTCCCATGGTATGAGGCTACAGGAAGAGACAAACCTGTTAATCCCTTTTCAGAATTTTGGGACCTGATAATTCGAAAGAATTAGATCGTTGCAACCAGAGTCGTGAAGTCCCGAATCACGAAACCCCGAAATACTAGGCCCATCATCATTTAGAACATTATGAAGATAGATTCTACGTGTGTCTTTCTACTTCATCTATTGAAATGGTCGTTAAGTAATACTTGTTGTATTTGTATCTGTATACCTTATGTGTATATATATATATATATATATATATATATATATATATATATATATATATATATATATATATATATATATATATATATATTTAATTCTATAAGTACTATGTGTATAGGCCTCTTCCCAATTCAATTGTTCTAGGGTAGGTCTGCCTAGAAATTCAATTACATATGTAAATTGATGCCTATAAATAGTTTGGTATCTTTCAAGCTCATATTTTCATAGAGAATCCTACCTCGAAAAAATGATTTCAGAGTTAAAATTTGCTCCTGTAGGTGGATTTGTTCTTTAAGTTCATATGTAGACAATTTTGGTCCAGCGTTTGGATTTAGGAGGACCCATTCCCCGGGTTTAGTCCCTAGCTATAAATTCTCACATCGCACAGATGTAATCCATGGAAATTATTTCATCTTAGCACAAAGAGGGGTATAAAATAAGATGCACGAATCATTCAATCAAAGACCAAGCATATTTTAAAAGAGGGTTAAACATAAGGTGAACATTTTGTCTTTCGGGACTTGCTTGCTACCTAAGCATGGAGTTCCTGACTCTGCTAAACCCTGAAATCCCGAACATTGAAATCCTAAAATGTTGGCCCACAGTCCTTTCGCATTTAGCGATTCGGCACTTATCAATCCATTTTGTTGGCATATCGAGAGTTTGTAAACCCTAAAATCCTGAATTTCGACACTCTAAAATGTTGGCCCACAGTCCTTTCGCATTTCACAAATTTGCATTTCGTGTTTCATTCTACTTGAGCGGCAGGTATCCGTAAACCCCGAAATCCCAAAATGTTGGGCCCACAGTCTTTCTCATTTCACATTTTGACACTTCTTTATTCTTTTGGTCTGTGCATGAGGATTTTGTAAACACCGAACTCCTGAACCCCAAAACCCCGAAATGTCGAGCCACAGTCTCTTCACAAATTGGGAGTCAACATTTCTTGTTTCTTTGCTTGTGATCAGCATTTGTAATCACCGAAAAACCATATTAACCTCTTCCTTTCCCATCATTTTGTTCTCTACTGTCTATGCCATCATTTCATATTATAAGTTATTTTATCGGTAAGGGTACTGAATGGAAATCTCTGAAATCTTATACTTACGGAGTATTACAGTTACCAAATCTAAAAGGGATCATTCAAATTCCATTCCCTCAGACTCTTATTGGGTTTGGAAGAAGGGGAAAAATTTCCCAAAAGAAAAAGGGATTTGGTCCCAGTGGTTATAGTATAACTTCTGCATAAATTTCTTCTACAGGATTGTCCCGTGCGTTAGGGTAAAAAATAACCAATTTCTGCTCAGGTCTCGTTATGACCTAAAACTTTAAATGCCAGGGTTAATGCCTTGAAGAGAGGCCCTGTCTCCAATCATTAGTTAAAGGATCAACATACACTAGATCTATAATAGTAAGTCAATTTATCTAATTTCGGCATTCCTTCAAACTTATTGCCAAAGTGTTTTACATCTTCCATAGTGATTATTTAGAGTGGAAATGAAGGTCTGAATAAAGCTCTGATTTTAGTTTCCTTCCAGAATATTATATGCATATATATAAATGAGTTTACCAGAATATAAGTACAAACCTACTCAATCCAAATACGCATCAATAGATCTTCCTGATATTGTGATTACAAAAAGAAAATCTTTGCCTATAGATGAATTTACACTATCAGATTCACTTGCACATGGATAACTCTACCTCAGGTTTTAATTCAAGAGGGGCAATCCTCGAATTTCATGTTTAATTATAAAACTTCATTCAATGAACAAAAATCATCTATTGAAGTCGTTGCAACTTAGTATAGTAAGATATATTACAACAAATAGATATAATTCATTCATACAGTCACATTACAACAAATAGATGCAATGATTCTCACATAGAAGGAAAGGTTTACATATCTAGAACAGTTCATGAAAAAACAAAGGGAACAACCACGTTCCTCCCAACCGTAGAACAGGGCAGCCAAACCACCTGCCCGATTCACCCACCAGCCTGACCATGAATCCATGAGGGAGAACTTGGAAACTCCTCCTCTGCAATGTCCTGCAATTCCAGTAGTTATCCTCTTACCTCACACTTACTCAACTATGCTCATAACATCAAGGGAAGCCCGTAGAATCTTTTCGAGCATTCTTAGCAGCATCCTGCCTCCTTGCATATGCTATTTAACCATTTTTGCCTAGGTCTTTTTTCCCTCCTTTGGGGATTTTCGCATCTTTTTAAATCCCTGATTTTTAGGGGCTTCCAGTAGCCAAATCTCTTATTTTCCACTTGTAATAATCAGCCTAGACGCAGTTCCAACATGTTCCCCACTGATGGAGTCATGGTGAGCTGATTTTAACATGGTTGTTCCATTTGTCCTCCTGAAATTAATATAATTAGTTTGTTTTTATACAAGTTTCATATTTAAATAGTTAGTTGATTCCAAATAGATATCTTCCCAACTATCAAATTTGAAATTCAGAATTGCCAAAAATGGAAAAAATTCCCAAAATTTGAATTTACCAAAAACCGAAATAATATTTCCAGCAATTTTAAATCTTCAAAAAATATTTTGCTTTTGGGGATGTCACATCCTCTCCCCCTTTAGTAAAACATTGTCCTCAGTGTTCATTCCTTTCTTGGAACAAGATTGGATGATATTTCTGCAAATCTCCCTCCAATTCTCCAGTGGCCTCCTCAGGACTAAATTACTTCCATTGCACCTTTTCCTGAGCGACGACTCTATTTCGAAGTGATATTTCTCTTCGATATAGAATACGTAGGGGTTCCACCTGGAAATCACCTTTGGGTTCCACCTGCACCAAGTTCCAATCAATCATATGAGTAAGGTCATGAATATACTTTTTTTTTTGATTAGTTGGAAGTGAAAGTTGATATGGTACAGTTCCGATTCGAGCTAGTATCTCGAAGGGCCCACAAAACCTGGGTTCCATCTTGGCATAGTTCCCTAACTTCAAAAAGTTTTTTCGGGCTTTGACCTTCGAGTAAACATGGTTCCACACTTGAAATTCCAAGTGTATTCTTTTCTGATCTACATAGCTTTTCTATCGGTCCTGTGCTTCTTTCAAGTTCTGTTGTTTCTTCCTTACCATGTTCTCCATTTCTTGGAGCATCTATGGTCCGACCATGAGTCTGTCAGCTAGGTTATCCTAGCTAATTGGAGTTTACACTTTCTGTCGTACAGTATTTCGAAAGGGCTCAACTTAGCCAAAGGGTACCCATTGTTATATGAAAATTCTACCAAGTGTAGGTAGTCTTCCCACTTGTTCAGCTTTGTTCTTACATACATGCAGAGGATATTCTCTATGATTTGGTTTATCCTTTTAGTCTTTCCATCCATTTGTGGATGATAAGTTGTACTCAAATTCAAATTAGTATATCCCTGCAAACAATTCCTTCGAAAAAGCGGATGTGAATTTTACATCTCTATCTGAAATCACCATTTTAGGAATACCTTGGAGTCTAAAATTTCTTTCTTGAATGATTCGAAAATATTAATAGATTTAAAAGTATACTTTACAGGAATAAAGTGTGTAGACTTACTGAGATTATCATTCACAACCATGATTGAATCATTCCGTTTTCAGAGTTTTAGGAAAACATGTTATAAAGTCCAGCGATATGGTCTCCCATTTCCATTCTGGTACTGGTAATGGCTGTAATAGGTTGGATGGATGTTGGTGTTTAGCCTTAACCTACTGTCAATATTGGCGCCTATCCAAGTACTTTATTATTTTCACCCTTCGTATTAGGTCAGTAAAATAGTTTTATGAGTGTTGTTATTGTTTTCTGGTAACTTCGATGGCCAAAATACGGTTTCTTATGCACTTCGTCTAAAATGGTTAATTTCAATTCTGCTGAATCTAGTATGTAAAGTATGTTTTTAAATCATAATAGTATCTTCTTATTGATGCTTAGGTTGGATTTGTCAGAGTTGGTGGTATTGTTTCATAATTTTTCCATTATCTTAGTGTAATTTTTGTCGTTTGATACCTGTCGTCCTTATTCTTTGTTCCAGATCACTTTTTGCCCTCCTGATACTTATCTCAAATAACCCATGGACTCTTCTGCTTAAAGCATCTGCTACTTTATTTTCCTTACCTTTGATATGTTTGACCTCGAAGTCGAAATCGCTCAGGAAGGCTTGCCACCTTACTTGTCTTGCATTAAGGTTTGGTTGGTTAAACATATATTTCACCTTGCTATTATCCATCAATAGTAAGAATTTTATGCCCATTATATAGTGTCACCACATTTTTAAGACATGTATTACTGCTACCAATTCTAAGTCGCGAGTGACATAATTTGTGTTTCCTGCATGTTTGCAGAACTATTCTTAAGTGTTCATCATGTTTCTCCTCCATTTTAGACTAGACTAGAATATCATCGATAAATACTACTACGAACTTTCCTAAGTACTGACTGAAACTTTTGTTCATCAAGCACATAAATATGGATGGTGCATTAGTAAACTCGTAGTGTCTGTATCTTGTTTGAAAAGTTGTTTTGTTTATGTCCTCGTCCTTTATCCTACTTGATTATAACCAGATCGTAAATCCAATTTTGAAAAGATTTTGGCTCCACCAACTTTATCGAACAGATCATTTATCCTTGGTAAGGGGTATTTGTTCTTAATGGTCATTTTATTCAATTGTCTATAATCGATACATAGTCTTACAGTAATGTATTTCTTTCTCACAAAGAGGATTGGTGCTCCCCATGTCGGGAAACTCAGTCTGATATTCTCTTTGTCCAACAATTCCTGTAAGTGTATTTTTAATTATGTCGGTTTTGGTAGTCTCATTCGATAAGGTGCTTTTCAGATAGAGGTTGATCTGTGTGGTAATTCTCTGAAGAAATCTATTTCCTTTCTAGGAGGTAATGCTGGTATTTCATCCAAAAACATTTCTCATAATTTACATAGGACAACAAAGTCTTCTAACTTGGCTTATCTTCTTTTTCTAATAGATTCATCACTTGGATGCCGTAATCTTGATATCCCTTCCTAATACACTTCTTGAGTTGCATCACTGAAACTTGTTTATCTGATACAGGTTTTGGTATGCCTTGGGCTTTTCTAACTGTGTCAAACCTATCTTTATAGTTAAGTAGCTTTGTATAATACTCTCTTCAAAGAGAAATCCTTTAGCCTGAAACTTCCATGTTGCACCTCCATCACTATCTGTGATGGCCTCAAGCTCGAATTAGCTTCAACTTGTTAATAATCATTCTTTAAGGGTCATAGACATACATTTCTGACATGCATTCCAGACTATTCATCCACACATGTTCTAGGTCTCTTCTAACTTACATCCACAATGTACTTAACTATACTTGTAATTGTAATCTTGTGTAAAGTTTCCATAGGTACATTTCATATCCTACATACATATTTATCTTAAAATTAGTCATCTCATGATTGGTTACAATCATTATCATGTGATTTCAAAGGCATAAACATTTTCCTCTTATAATGACAACAGAGCATCCTTGCTCGTTTACTCTTTCATTCAATTAATATTCATATTTCCTGAGGAATGGAATACATTCCCCTCAGGCTATTGTTTGGAACAGAACTCTCATGAATCCCCAGAATGGAGTTAGCTATGCATCCATAATATTCATTTAATCTTAGCAAGTGCAGTGCTTGCGTCACATTTCACTCATCAGGGAAATCCCATTGGATTTTTAGTATACTTATACTCTTACATCATACATGTGAATTACTTACACATTTAATATCATTCATACCTAACTAGAATTATTATCAGGCTTCATCTCAAGAATCTTCATAATGCATTAAATCCATGCACTCAAGAATCCTGTTGTCATAACTCATAATGACGTTGCCTTCTCTTATGGAAATAACCAACTAGGGTCACTTTCCTTTTTATACCATAGCAGCTGGCAAGAAAAGAATCTTGCCTGAACCTCCTTGGAACATTACCCAACTTATAAATACTTTATGGGCAATACTAACCATGCTTAAGATAACAGAATCAACCAAACTAGCTTCCAATTATATCTATATAGCTACCATCCCTCACTGGACATCAGTCTGACCCATTGGGATTCTAGAAGTGCTCCAACACTTCCTTTACCACCTTCAAGATCAACATTTAGTCAATCATTTTATATTATCTTTAGTAATAATGTCTAACACGATTTTGATGACTTGCCAAGTATCCTAGTTTAGAAATATAGAGCATCTTTAGGTCAAGGTTGGTTTTGACTATTATATATAGAGTTTTTTCCTTTTGTTTACCACAGTCAGGGATAGAGGCCATCATCCTCCTCCTAGAATAAATCTATCATATTAGTTTTCCTATCCACCAAGCAATGGAGGATTTTTTGATTTATCAACTTGGTTAGAAAAACTTTGTCT
This sequence comes from Picea glauca, assembly GCA_000966675.3. NCBI lineage: Eukaryota > Viridiplantae > Streptophyta > Pinopsida > Pinales > Pinaceae > Picea > Picea glauca. Next base: position 29,528 of record JZKD02S2046621.1, on the reverse strand, counting down.
AGCAATTCTTGTACCTAGAAACAAAATTTGTTCTAAAGTCCACTTGAAGCCCGGGAGCGATGCATTGTCTTCCTTTTCAAGGAATGTCACCATAATCATTCCTCTATTTATGAGGGATTATACACCTATACTATATTTAACCCTTCATCAAAGAAATAATTATTACTGCTACAGATCCTTTCCATTCGTTCACATTTCTAATTTAGTTTAAAGATTGGTCTCCTTTATATAATCCCACTCCTGTAGGATCGACTATAATTTCCCAAAGGAATGGTATGGTTCCTTAAAGTACTTCAATAATATTTTCATATGACTCATGCATGAGCCCAAGTAGGCCAAGTGTTGCAACCATGCTCTGATACCATATGTAATGAACCTCAAATTCAACATAATTTTTTTTTTTTTTCTATGACATAAATCAACTTCCATTTAAGCTTATAATTTAAGAGAAGGAACGATTCATTTTTGTTCATAAGGATATTATTACAGCAGTCTAATCTATTCGAACAGAAAGGCTAATGTGGGTAAATTCCTTCCCTGACTCTATTACTTCCCTAAATTCTCAAACCAACACACTCAAATGTATATGTGATGTCTAAAATTAGGTCAAAAAGACCTTTGTTGTTCAGAGAGATAAGGAATAACACTTAGAAGTGTTCAAAGGGAGGCAGAGATAGAATTCATCTCACAGGGTCAAGATTCAGTGGTAGAACACCAAATCATTTTTGG
>JZKD02S2046621.1:9794-28789 GCA_000966675.3 Picea glauca | reverse complement strand
AATCCTCAAGCCTCCCACCGTACATATCTCTCTCTAACTCCCTCTTTCTCACTGTACTTTCCCCCTCTCTCCCTCTCTACTTATTTACATCTCTCTCTCCTACTAATAACCCCCCTATATTTATTTATCTCTCCCACCCATATTCCCCTCTCTCCTTCTCTCCTTGTTTCCATCTCTCTCTATCTCTCTCTCTCTCTCTCTCTCTCTCTCTCCACCCTACTCTCTCTTACTTCCTTCCATCTCTCCATATTGTCCTCCACCTCTCTCTTTATCTCACATTGTCTGCCCCTTCCTCTCTAACTTTCCCCCTTATCTTCCCTCTCTCTACTTCACTATGTATCCCATCCCTCTCTCTCAAATTCCCCCACTCTATCCCACCCTCTCTTACCCCATACCTCTCTCTCCACCTCTCTCTCACTCACTCTCCCTCTCTCTTACATCCTCCCTCTATCTCTTTATCTCCCTGTTTCACTCCATCACTCAATCATCCCCTCTCTCTCAAACCACCTTCTCTCTAACTCACTCACCCACTCTCTTGCTATCTCCCTCTCTCTCTCTCTCTCTCTCTCTCTCTCTCTCTCCCTCCCCTCACCCTATAACCCTATATTCCTCTCTTCCTCTTTACCTTTGTCTCTCCCCCACTCTTACACCCCCCTCTCTCTTTACATGTCTCTCTCTCTGTGGAATCCCCCAAAAATAAATATTTTTATTTTTATGTGTTGGAAATTTATTTCCATTTTTGGCAAATTCGAATCTGGAAAATTATTGCCACTTATGGAATTTCCAAACTTAGAATTTAATAATTGTGATTGTTGGGCAGAGATCTGTTTGGACCCAACTAAACTATTTGACTATGACACTTGTATTACAACAGAATAATTATATTAACTGCAGGAGGACAAATGGAACAACCATGTTAAAATTAGCTGACCATGACTCCATGAGTGGGGAACAAGTTGGAACTGCCTCTGGGCTGATGATTACAAGCGGAAAATCAAAKATTTGGTCABTGGAAGMCCCTAAAAATCATGGATTAAGAAAARYTGTGAAAATYCCGAAAGGGGGGAAAAGACCTGGGCAAAAATSGATAAAARGCATATGCRAGGAGGYAGGACACTGCCAAGTATGCTGGGAAAAGGATTCCTGAGCTCTCTTGTTGTTATGAACATTGTGGATTGAGTGTGAGGCAAGAGGAGCTTGCTGAAACATAATTGTCTTGTTGTTATGAACATTGTTGAGTAAGTGTAAGGCAAGAGGAGAACTGTTGGAATTGAAGGACATAGCTGAGGAGGAGTTTCCAAGTTCACCCTCATGGATTCATGGTCAGGCTAGGGGGTGAATCGGGCAAGTAGATCAGGCTTCCCTATTCTACGGTTGGGAGGAACATGGTTGTTCCCTTTGTTTTCCCACAGATTGGATTCAGATATCTCGTTCTACCCCTCTCCATTTGGGCTATGTTTTGATTGATGGCAAGTATGTGTTGTGTGATTATATCTAATTGAATCAATGTAAATCTTTCCCTCTCTATTCTTGGATGTGTTGTGTGTATTTGAGATTTCTCATCAAATTGTTCTCTAATATGAAGTAATTATGTCAATGGATGACATTTATCATGGTATCAAATGTACAATCACAGTCTAAATTCTAGAGTGGTCCCTACCTAAATCTGGAAGTGCTAGGCAAATTTATTTTGATAGAAGATGAGTTAAGAAAATGCCGGTCCATTTATGGGTTAGGTTCATTCTGATGTCAAAATGCTAGATGTACAAAAAATTCGGAAAGTTAAAGAATTCTGGAAACCCCAGAAAACCAAAACTCAGATCCCTTGGGTCATTAATTATAATTCCCAAACTCTAATGTAGTGATATTCTTATGAATGTATCTACATAGATGCGCAGATCTAGTACTGTTGACATTTTCGACTTGTCTAAAGGGGATCTGAGTGAACTTATTAGAAATTACCTTTTTCAGAACATGTTACCCTATTGTGCCCCTTTTTATAGATTGTATGCGTATAAAAGTCAGAAGTTAAATTTTTGTTTTGGAATCTTGATAAGTAAATGGATGTTGGAATCCTTCTACACCTACTATCTCATAGAATGAAAGTAAGAATACCTGTACAAGGAAAAATCTTAGAATTATGAAAAATAGTGTGAATTTTGGCATTTGGGACTTGCAGTTGAAACCTTATAGTTGAACTACAGGTTTTCAAGATCGACAATGAAAAATTCAAGAAGGCAAAGTAGGAACAACAAGACATAAATGAAGTCCTGCTGCATAGTATAGTAACCAAGAAAAGTCCAAAAGATGATAACCATGAGGAAGAGGTCAGCAAAAGGGCCTCCATGAATTCTGGTACGAAAATAGAAAAAGGAGACAGTTCGTCTGAAGGGACACCTTCAGCTGAAGACAACACCATACTAGGTTTAAAAAGAAAACAAACAAACCACCTTGAAGGAGAATTTAAAAAGATTAAACCAGCTACTTCTAATGGAAAATCTAGGACAGGAGAAGAAGTCGAAGCATACTTCCAAATTTAAAACTATTCTAGCAACATGAAGGTTAGAGTGGCCATCTACAATCTGAAAGGGAAGGCTAGCATTTGGTGGTAGAAACTGAAACTGGCCAAGGGCCTAAAGAAGAAACAGTTTGAATGGTCCGACTTCAAGAAGTATTTTAAGAAACAATACCTGTCTGAGAGATATTATGAAAGGAGCACGAAATAATTTTATGAATTACGACTCGGACAAATGAGGATAGATGACCTTATAAATAAATTTATGGAACTACTAAGGTTCATACCATACATCCGGGAAGATAAGGTAAAAAACCAATGATTCTTAAGTTGTTTACCACAGTTTTACAAGGACAAAATTGAGTTTAACAACCACAAATCCTTGAGCAAGGAATTCAGGAAGGCACAAATGTGCTATGACCAGTACAAACAGCGGGTAGAGTTTCCAAAAACCTGGAAGGATAAGAAGTGGGATGGAATAAACCAGCGAAATAAAGGATACCAGCCAACACCTTATCGGAATGAAGCAAAAAATTTCCCAACGAAGGATTTTCACTCCAATCATCCGAATACGCAAGGTAGCAGTAAACCGGTAAACCTTGGAATGAAGAAGTTTGGGGACAACTCCCATGAGCCATTAAAGTGTTGGAAGTGTGTAGAGCCTCATCTAAGGAGGAACTTTCCATGTTTAATTGCAACAAACTGATCTTCCATACACAATTTGCAGGAAGCCTCGATAGTAGGAGACATAGGCAGAAGTTTGCATCGAATAAATGCATCCATGGATGGTCGACAAGCTAACCACCAGTCCTCGGTGGTAGAGATTGAAGGTAAAATCCATGACACTCAAATTTATGTTTTAATTGGTCCCTTAGATCTACGTTAAGTTATATTACTCCCGATGAACTAGAGTCGAATAAACTTAAGAAACAAAAGCATGGAAAATATTGGCTTGTACAACTAGCAACAGGGACAAAACGAAAGGTAGTTAACTTTATTTTTGATCTTGAGTTTAGTTTAGATGGTCAAAATATAAGGACCAATCTGAACATCCTACCACTAGGGTCTTAGGATATGATTATTGGGATGGATTGGTTGGAGCAACACAAGCAGTACTAGATTGTTATACAAAGATACTTAGCTATAAATATAATTTTGGCATNGTCTTGTTGTTATGAACATTGTTGAGTAAGTGTGAGGCAAGAGGAGAACTGTTGGAATTGAAGGACATAGCTGAGGAGGAGTTTCCAAGTTCACCCTCATGGATTCATGGTCAGGCTAGGGGGTGAATCGGGCAAGTAGATCTGGATTCCCTATTCTACGGTTGGGAGGAACATGGTTGTTCCTTTTGTTTTCCCACGGATTGGATTCAGATATCTCGTTCTACCCCTCTCCATTTGGGCTATGTTTTGATTGATGGCAAGTATGTGTTGTGTGATTATATCTAATTGCATCAATGTAAATCTTTCCCTCTCTATTCTTGGATGTGTTGTGTGTATTTGAGATTTCTCATCAAATTGTTCTCTAATATGAAGTAATTATGTCAATGGATGACATTTATCATGGTATCAAATGTACAATCGCAGTCTAAATTCTAGAGTGGTCCCTACCTAAATATGGAAGTGCTAGGCAAATTTATTTTGATAGAAGATGAGTTAAGAAAATGCCGGTCCATCTATGGGTTAGGTTCATTCTGATGTCAAAATGCTAGACGTACAAAAAATTCGAAAAGTTAAAGAATTCTGGAAACCCCAGAAAACCAAAACTCAGATCCCTTGGGTCATTAATTATAATTTCCAAACTCTAATGTAGTGATATTCTTATGCATGTATCTACATAGATGCGCAGATCTAGTACTGTTGACATTTTCGACTTGTCTAAAGGGGCTCTGAGTGAACTTATTAGAAATTACCTTTTTCAGAACATGTTACCCTATTGTGCCCCTTTTTATAGATTATATGCGTATAAAAGTCAGAAGTTAGATTTTTGTTTTGGAATCTTGATAAGTAAACGGATGTTGGAATCCTTCGACACCTACTATCTCATAGAATGAAAGTAAGAATACCTGTACAAGGAAAAATCTTAGAATTATGAAAAATAGTGTGAATTTTGGAATTTGGGACTTGCAGTTGAAACCTTATAGTTGAACTACAGGTTTTCAAGATCGACAATGAAAAATTCAAGAAGGCACAGCAGGAACAACAAGACATAAATGAAGTCCTGCTGCATAGTATAGTAACCAAGAAAAGTCCAAAAGATGATAACCATGAGGAAGAGGTCAGCAAAAGGGCCTCCATGAATTCTGGTACGAAAATAGAAAAAGGAGACAGTTCGTCTGAAGGGACACCTTCAGCTGAAGACAACACCATACTAGGTTTAAAAAGAAAACAAACAAACCACCTTGAAGGAGAATTTAAAAAGATTAAACCAGCTACTTCTAATGGAAAATCTAGGACAGGAGAAGAAGTCGAAGCATACTTCCAAATTTAAAACTATTCTAGCAACATGAAGGTTAGAGTGGCCATCTACAATCTGAAAGGGAAGGCTAGCATTTGGTGGTAGAAACTGAAACTGGCCAAGGGCCTAAAGAAGAAACAGTTTGAATGGTCCGACTTCAAGAAGTATTTTAAGAAACAATACCTGTCTGAGAGATATTATGAAAGGAGCACGAAATAATTTTATGAATTACGACTCGGACAAATGAGGATAGATGACCTTATAAATAAATTTATGGAACTACTAAGGTTCATACCATACATCCGGGAAGATAAGGTAAAAAACCAATGATTCTTAAGTTGTTTACCACAGTTTTACAAGGACAAAATTGAGTTTAACAACCACAAATCCTTGAGCAAGGAATTCAGGAAGGCACAAATGTGCTATGACCAGTACAAACAGCGGGTAGAGTTTCCAAAAACCTGGAAGGATAAGAAGTGGGATGGAATAAACCAGCGAAATAAAGGATACCAGCCAACACCTTATCGGAATGAAGCAAAAAATTTCCCAACGAAGGATTTTCACTCCAATCATCCGAATACGCAAGGTAGCAGTAAACCGGTAAACCTTGGAATGAAGAAGTTTGGGGACAACTCCCATGAGCCATTAAAGTGTTGGAAGTGTGTAGAGCCTCATCTAAGGAGGAACTTTCCATGTTTAATTGCAACAAACTGATCTTCCATACACAATTTGCAGGAAGCCTCGATAGTAGGAGACATAGGCAGAAGTTTGCATCGAATAAATGCATCCATGGATGGTCGACAAGCTAACCACCAGTCCTCGGTGGTAGAGATTGAAGGTAAAATCCATGACACTCAAATTTATGTTTTAATTGGTCCCTTAGATCTACGTTAAGTTATATTACTCCCGATGAACTAGAGTCGAATAAACTTAAGAAACAAAAGCATGGAAAATATTGGCTTGTACAACTAGCAACAGGGACAAAACGAAAGGTAGTTAACTTTATTTTTGATCTTGAGTTTAGTTTAGATGGTCAAAATATAAGGACCAATCTGAACATCCTACCACTAGGGTCTTAGGATATGATTATTGGGATGGATTGGTTGGAGCAACACAAGCAGTACTAGATTGTTATACAAAGATACTTAGCTATAAATATAATTTTGGCATAGTTAGAATAGCCCAAGGCATACCAAAACTGGTGTCAGTCAGACAAGTTTCAACGATGCAATTCAAGAAATGTATTAGAAAGGGATGTCAATTTTATGCCATCCAAGTAACGAATCTATTAGAAAAAGAAGATAAGCCCAAGTTAAAATACTTTGTTGTCCTTCGTGAATTCTGAGACATGTTTGTTGATGAGATACCATAATTGCCTCCTAGGAGAGAAATAGATTTCTCCATAGACTTACTACCTAGATCAGCCCCTATCTCAAAAGCACCCTACCGAATGAGTCTACTAGAACTGATAGAATTAATAACACAATTACAGGAATTGTTGGATAAAGGGTATATCAGACCAAGTGTCTTGCCATGGGGAGCACCAGTCCTCTTTGTGAAAAAGAAGGATAGTACTCTAAGACTATGTATAGATTATAGACAATTGAACAAAGTAACCACTAAGAACAAATACCCCTTACCCAGGATAAATGATCTATTCGATCAAGTTGGGGGGGGGGCAAGATCTTCTCAAAATTGGATTTAGGATCCGGTTNAGGAACAACAAGACATAAATGAAGTCCTGCTGCATAGTATAGTAACCAAGAAAAGTCCAAAAGATGATAACCATGAGGAAGAGGTCAGCAAAAGGGCCTCCATGAATTCTGGTACGAAAATAGAAAAAGGAGACAGTTCGTCTGAAGGGACACCTTCAGCTGAAGACAACACCATACTAGGTTTAAAAAGAAAACAAACAAACCACCTTGAAGGAGAATTTAAAAAGATTAAACCAGCTACTTCTAATGGAAAATCTAGGACAGGAGAAGAAGTCGAAGCATACTTCCAAATTTAAAACTATTCTAGCAACATGAAGGTTAGAGTGGCCATCTACAATCTGAAAGGGAAGGCTAGCATTTGGTGGTAGAAACTGAAACTGGCCAAGGGCCTAAAGAAGAAACAGTTTGAATGGTCCGACTTCAAGAAGTATTTTAAGAAACAATACCTGTCTGAGAGATATTATGAAAGGAGCACGAAATAATTTTATGAATTACGACTCGGACAAATGAGGATAGATGACCTTATAAATAAATTTATGGAACTACTAAGGTTCATACCATACATCCGGGAAGATAAGGTAAAAAACCAATGATTCTTAAGTTGTTTACCACAGTTTTACAAGGACAAAATTGAGTTTAACAACCACAAATCCTTGAGCAAGGAATTCAGGAAGGCACAAATGTGCTATGACCAGTACAAACAGCGGGTAGAGTTTCCAAAAACCTGGAAGGATAAGAAGTGGGATGGAATAAACCAGCGAAATAAAGGATACCAGCCAACACCTTATCGGAATGAAGCAAAAAATTTCCCAACGAAGGATTTTCACTCCAATCATCCGAATACGCAAGGTAGCAGTAAACCGGTAAACCTTGGAATGAAGAAGTTTGGGGACAACTCCCATGAGCCATTAAAGTGTTGGAAGTGTGTAGAGCCTCATCTAAGGAGGAACTTTCCATGTTTAATTGCAACAAACTGATCTTCCATACACAATTTGCAGGAAGCCTCGATAGTAGGAGACATAGGCAGAAGTTTGCATCGAATAAATGCATCCATGGATGGTCGACAAGCTAACCACCAGTCCTCGGTGGTAGAGATTGAAGGTAAAATCCATGACACTCAAATTTATGTTTTAATTGGTCCCTTAGATCTACGTTAAGTTATATTACTCCCGATGAACTAGAGTCGAATAAACTTAAGAAACAAAAGCATGGAAAATATTGGCTTGTACAACTAGCAACAGGGACAAAACGAAAGGTAGTTAACTTTATTTTTGATCTTGAGTTTAGTTTAGATGGTCAAAATATAAGGACCAATCTGAACATCCTACCACTAGGGTCTTAGGATATGATTATTGGGATGGATTGGTTGGAGCAACACAAGCAGTACTAGATTGTTATACAAAGATACTTAGCTATAAATATAATTTTGGCATTGTTAGAATAGCCCAAGGCATACCAAAACTGGTGTCATTCAGAAAAGTTTCAACGATGCAATTCATAAAATGTATTAGAAAGGGATGTCAAGTTTATGCCATCCAAGTAACGAATCTATTAGAAAAAGAAGATAAGCCCAAGTTAGAATACTTTGTTGTCCTTCGTGAATTCTGAGACATGTTTGTTGATGAGATACCATAATTGCCTCCTAGGAGAGAAATAGATTTCTCCATAGACTTACTACCCAGATCATCCCCTATCTCAAAAGCACCCTACCGAATGAGTCTACTAGAACTGATAGAATTAATAACACAATTACAGGAATTGTTGGATAAAGGGTATATCAGACCAAGTGTCTTGCGATGGGGAGCACCAGTCCTCTTTGTGAAAAAGAAGGACAGTACTCTAAGACTATGTATAGATTATAGACAATTGAACAAAGTAACCACTAAGAACAAATACCCCTTACCCAGGATAAATGATCTATTCGATCAAGTTGGGGGGGGGGGAAAGATCTTCTCAAAATTGGATTTAGGATCCGGTTACCATCAAGTTACGATAAAGGACTAGGACATAAACAAAATAGCTTTTCGAACAAGATATGGACATTACAAGTTTGTAGTTATACCTTTTGGATTCACTAATTCCCCAGCCACGTTTATGTGCCTAATGAATAGTATTTTCAGTGAGTACTTGGACAAGTTCATAGTAGTATTCATCGATGATATCCTAGTCTATTCAAAGACAAAGGAAGAACATGATGAACACTTACGAATAGTCCTGCAAGCACTAAGAAAACACAAACTATACACAAAATTCGACAAATGTGATTTCTATCAAAAAGAATTCCAATATTTAGGACATGTCATTTCCCCGGAAGGTATTGACGTAGACCCGGAAAAGATAAAATCCATTATGGAATGGCTAGTGCCTAAAGATGTGGTAGATATTCGGTCATTCATGGGAATCAATGGATATTATCGCAGATTTATATAAGGGTTATCCAAGATAGCGTACCCTCTCACATCACTACAAAAGAAAGGGACCAAGTTTAACTGGTCGCAAAAGTGTCAAGACAATTTTAACAAGCTAAGAGAATTATTGACATCAGCACCCATCTTGAAGGTAACAGACCCAGATAAAGACTTCACAGTATGCATTGATGCAAGTAAAGAGGGGCTAGGTGGTGTTCTAACTCAGGAAGGGCACATGATTTGTTATGAATCCCGAAAATTAAAGTAACACGAGCGAAATTATGTCACTCATGACTTAGAATTGGCAGCAGTAATACATGCCTTAAAAATGTGGTGACACTATATCATGGGCATAAAATTCTTACTATTGACRSATATTAGCGGAGTGAAATATTTTTTTAACCAACCADACCTTAATGCGATAMAAGCAAGGTGGCTAGCCTTCTTGAGMAAATTTGACTTCGAATTYWGACATATCAAGGGTAAGRAAAATAAAGTAGCAGATRCTTTAAGYCRCAGAATCCATGGGTTATTTGAGATAAATATCAGCAAAGCAGAAAGTGATCTAGAACAAAGAATCAGAACRACAGGTGTTAATGATGAAAATTACACTAAGATGATGGCAGAATTGAAAAATAGTGTCACAAACTTAGATGAACTGGATATAAGTATCRACAAGGAGGGACTWTTAAGATTTAAAAACAGACTYTAYGTACCAGATTGAGCARAGATAAAATTAACTATTTTAGACGAAGTGCATAAGAAACCATACTCTGGCCATCCAGGTTACCAGAAAACAATAACAACACTCAGAAAACTATTTTATTGGTCTAATATGAAAGGCAAAACAACAGAATACTTGGCCAGGTGCCAAGATTGCCAGCAGGTTAAGGCTGAACACCAGCATCCAGCTGGCCTATTACAACCATTACCAGTACTAGAATGGAAATGGGAGACCATCTCACTGGACTTTATCACATGTTTTCCTAAAACTCAGAAGCATAATGATTCTATCATGGTTGAAATCGATAAACTCTGTAAGTCTGCACATTTTATTCCTGTAAAGTCTACTTTTAAAGCTATTAACATTGTTGAAATATTCATGAAAGAAATTTTTAGACTACATGGTATTCCTAAAATGGTGATTTTAGATAGAGACGTAAAATTCACATCCGCTTTTTGGAAGGAATTGTTTGCAGGGCTAAATACTAATTTGAATTTCAGCACGAGTTATCATCTACAAACGGATGGATAGACCAAAAGGACAAACCAAATCATAGAAGATATGCTCTACATGTATGTAAGAACAAAACTGAACAAGTGGGAAGACTACCTACACTTGGTGGAATTTTCATATAACAAAGGGTACCAAACTTCAGCTAAGTTCAGCCCTTTCGAAACACTGTACGGCATAAAGTGTACTACTCTGATTAGCTGGGATAACTCAGTTGACCGACTTATGGTTTGACCAGAGATGCTCAAAGAAATGGAGAACATGGTAAAGAATGTACAATAGAACTTGAAAGAAGCACAAGACAGACAGAAGAGCTATGCGGATCAGAAAAGAAGACACTTGGAATTTCAAGAGGGATACCATGTTTATTTGAAGGTCAAAGCCTGAAAAAGCTTGCTGAAGTTGGGGAACTGTGCCAAGATGGCACCCAGGTTTTGTGGGCCCTTCGAGATACTAGCTCGAATTGGACCCATAGCATATCAGCTTTCCCTTCCAGCCAATCTAATAATTCATAATGTATTTCATGTTTCTTTGTTAAAAAAGTATATTCATGACCCTACTCATATGATTGATTGGAACTTGGTGCAGGTGGAACCCGAGGAGGCCACTTGGGAATTGGAGGGAGATTTGCGGAAATCTCATCCAATCCTATTCCAGGAAAGGAACGAACACTGAGGACAGTGTTTTACTAAAGGGGGAAAGGATGTGAAATCCCCCTAAAAAAAATATTTTTATTTTTATGTGCTGGAAATTTATTTCCATTTTTGGCAAATTCGAATCCGAATTTTTTTTTCCATTTATGGCAATTTCGAATTTCGAATTTAATAATTGTATTTAATTATTGTGACTATTGGGCAGAGATCTATTTGGACCCAACTAAATATTTGACTATGACACTTGTATCACAACAAAATAATTATATTAACTGTAGGAGGACAAATGGAACAACCATGTTAAAATTAGTTGACCATGTGATCCAGGGGGTCATTCATCTTTAAAGTTATATTGATCCAAGATAAAGAGAAAATGGTACAATGGAAGCTAGGTTTGGTAACAATCAAGACTTTACCACCTTTGAAAAAGGGGTTAGAATATGGTTAAAAACATATGAGAACATTTCAAGCTAGACTATATAACATGTCCCGAAAGATAAACTTAGAATATGTGACAAACCCTATCAAATGAACATTCATGCTAAATGTGAATGGTGAAAGCACATGGAATCATCATATGATAACATAGGGTGTTAACCAAAGTCCACATGCAATATCCAATGTATAAGCTAAACATTCAACGGTTCAACATTACATAACATAAAGTCAGTGCAAATGTGTTATGTCACATGGTTGGTACAACATATAAATGAACCGTTGGAAACATATGTGTAACGCTTGGTTGGAACATGTGGCATAGTTGTTGTATAGTGAACGGGTCAACGTTTCATCTCTTAACATTTTTGCATTGGGTGCACTGTCAGTTGGTAACATCAAAATGGTTATGACATTGTGTGCACAGTCAAGTGGTCACAGCTGGCGGTTTTGTGCATAGTCTAATGTAACATTCATCAACATTCAGCATGGGGTGCGTAGTTAGTATGGCGGTGAGGCATAGCCATGTTGCAAGTTGCGGTAAAATTTCTTAACATTTGTAAGATGGGTGCGGTTGTAACAGTTTTGGCATAGATCTGCATTGGCAGATAACAGTTGACAGAGTAATGTCCGACTCGCTGTAACATTTTGCAGTTATAGCGTTTGATCCGTTGCCACATTTTCATAGCTCGATGACTTTCCATAATAGTTTGGAGTTGAGAGTGGGTTTTGTTAACAGGTTTGGTGTGATATGTGCCAATTGTTATAGCCATAACAATACCATGCGCGAACACTCATTTTCAGCTATGAATAGATCTGTTTTGTTCTCAAATCGCGCAACGAGAGATGGAAGCGAGCCAAGGTCGGGGGTCTCAGCCTATTTATCTCAGCGTTTGGCCATGACGAGGGGGGATTTCTTCATACAAAAAATTCTAGATGTTGGCCATTTGATAGTCAACTATTCTCACTACGTTTTTGGCTTTCCACGCATTTTTGGAGGCCAATTTGTAACTTTTAAGAGAGAAGGTCTTGAAGACTGTTATACAACCATAAGTTCTACAACAATGAAGTTGTTTCTACAGGGACAGAGTACAAAGAGAGGGTTTATTTGTGCATTTCCAGATTGCTGGTTATATGTAAAGTCGACTACACCTTGTTATGATTTAGTTTTCTTTTCCTTTTGAAGGGTGAATTGTAATTTCCAGAAGAGAGGAGTCTTGAGGGATTTGTACAGCATTCTATTCTATTGCTGAAGTTGATGTTCAGAGATTCTAGAAACATTTTCTACCATTTTAAAGCCATTAATTGGATCAGTACCCATTGGAGAGGGACCTGGAGACATAGCCCAGTGAAGGGGGTGAACTCCGTTAACAACTTTTGCGTTTCTGGTTCTCTTTTACTGTGTTTCATCTTTTTGTTTTCTCATTTCTATTCCAGTTGTTTCCAATTCAGATTATAATCTTTTATTCATGTTGTTCAAGTTCTTTTTCCTGTGGTAATGAATTTCAAATAAGAGTATTATTTTCAAACTTTAAAAGCATATAATTTGAGGTCTTACGGATCATATTATGGTATCAAAACAGGTTAACTGTTGGTGCTAGTTTGTGAATGCTTACCAGGTCCAAATCTAAGCTTGGTGAAGGAGAAATTGTAGAAGGTGAACCTGATATTAGCTCAAGGAGGACATTTTCGAGAACAACCATGTCTTCTCCATGAGGAGAAGAAGAAGGACATACAGAATGGGAAAAGCCTATTGTTTCTGAAACTGTGTTTTTGGAGGCTTTTGTCAGCATGAAAGCTATGATGGAAATTCTACTCAATGAGAGAGAAGAAAGGAAGAAGAAAGAAGAAGAATATTCATCCAAAGATGCAGAAGTGAAGAAGGAAGAAAAGGGAAAAGGAGTAGGAGGTGATGGTGATCCTCCTGAAAATAATCAGACTTCCTCTTCTTCTCACACTTCTCATTCAAATAATGTAAATGAAAATATTCCATATTTCAAATTGGATGTGAAATTTGAATTACCAATTTACAATGGATATTTAGATGCTGAAAAGTTAGACAATTGGATCAAGCAGCTTGAAGTATACTGCAGGGTGCAGGGCATTTATGATGACCCTTCCAAAATTCAGTTGGCCACCTTGCGAATAAGTGGGATAGCTCTTACTTGGTGGGAGGGTAAGATTCAGCAAGATCTTCGAAAGAATGGTAAAATTATTTCAGTTTGGAATCAATTCATTGAAGTATTAAGGAAGCAATTTTATCCTTTGGGTCATATGCAACAATTAACCATGAGTTGGCAAATGTTTAGACAAGCTAAAGGAAAAGATATTCAAGATTATACTTATGAATTCAGAAAAAGGGCTATTGCATTAAATATTTCATTAGATACACANGGGGGGCAAGATCTTCTCAAAATTGGATTTAGGATCCGGTTACCATCAAGTTAGGATAAAGGACTAGGACATAAACAAAATAGCTTTTCGAACAAGATATGGACATTACAAGTTTGTAGTTATACCTTTTGGATTCACTAATGCCCCAGCCACGTTTATGTGCCTAATGAATAGTATTTTCAGTGAGTACTTGGACAAGTTCATAGTAGTATTCATCGATGATATCCTAGTCTATTCAAAGACGAAGGAAGAACATGATGAACACTTACAAATAGTCCTGCAAACACTAAGAAAACACAAACTATACACAAAATTCGACAAATGTGATTTCTATCAAAAAGAAATCCAATATTTAGGACATGTCATTTCCCCGGAAGGTATTGACGTAGACCCGGAAAAGATAAAATCCATTATGGAATGGTTAGTGCCTAAAGATGTGGTAGATATTCGGTCATTCATGGAAATCAATGGATATTATCGCAGATTTATATAAGGGTTCTCCAAGATAGCGTACCCTCTCACATCACTACAAAAGAAAGGGACCAAGTTTAACTGGTCGCAAAAGTGTCAAGACAGTTTTAACAAGCTAAAAGAATTATTGACATCGGCACCCATCTTGAAGGTAACAGACCCAGATAAAGACTTCACAGTATGCATTAATGCAAGTAAAGAGGGGCTAGGCGGTGTTCTAACTCAGGAAGGGCACATGATTTGTTATGAATCCCAAAAATTAAAGTAACACGAGCGAAATTATGTCACTCATGACTTAGAATTGGCAGCAGTAATACATGCCTTAAAAATGTGGTGACACTATATCATGGGCATAAAATTCTTACTATTGACAGATATTAGCGGAGTGAAATATTTTTTTAACCAACCAGACCTTAATCGATAAAAGCAAGGTGGCTAGCCTTCTTGAGAAAATTTGACTTCGAATTCAGACATATCAAGGGTAAGGAAAATAAAGTAGCAGATGCTTTAAGCCGCAGAATCCATGGGTTATTTGAGATAAATATCAGCAAAGCAGAAAGTGATCTAGAACAAAGAATCAGAACGACAGGTGTTAATGATGAAAATTACACTAAGATGATGGCAGAATTGAAAAATAGTGTCACAAACTTAGATGAACTGGATATAAGTATCGACAAGGAGGGACTTTTAAGATTTAAAAACAGACTCTACGTACCAGATTGAGCAGAGATAAAATTAACTATTTTAGACGAAGTGCATAAGAAACCATACTCTGGCCATCCAGGTTACCAGAAAACAATAACAACACTCAGAAAACTATTTTATTGGTCTGATATGAAAGGAAAAACAACAGAATACTTGGCCAGGTGCCAAGATTGCCAGCAGGTTAAGGCTAAACACCAGCATCCAACTGGCCTATTACAACCATTACCAGTACTAGAATGGAAATGGGAGACCATCTCACTGGACTTTATCATAGGTTTGCCTAAAACTCAGAAGCATAATGATTCTATCATGGTTGAAATCGATAAACTCTGTAAGTCTGCACATTTTATTCCTGTAAAGTCTACTTTTAAAGCTATTAACATTGCTGAAATATTCATGAAAGAAATTTTTAGACTACATGGTATTCCTAAAATGGTGATTTTAGATAGAGACGTAAAATTCACATCCGCTTTTTGGAAGGAATTGTTTGCAGGGCTAAATACTAATTTGAATTTCATCACGAGTTATCATCTACAAACGAATGGATAGACCAAAAGGACAAACCAAATCATAGAAGATATGCTCTACATGTATGTAAGAACAAAACTGAACAAGTGGGAAGACTATCTACACTTGGTGGAATTTTCATATAACAAAGGGTACCAAACTTCAGCTAATTTCAGCCCTTTCGAAACACTGTACGGCATAAAGTGTACTACTCTGATTAGCTGGGATAACTTAGTTGACCGACTCATGGTTTGACCAGAGATGCTCAAAGAAATGGAGAACATGGTAAAGAATGTACAACAGAACTTGAAAGAAGCACAAGACAGACAGAAGAGCTATGTGGATCAGAAAAGAAGATACTTGGAATTTCAAGAGGGATACCATGTTTATTTGAAGGTCAAAGCTTGAAAAAGCTTGCTGAAGTTGGGGAACTGTGCCAAGATGGCACCCAGGTTTTGTGGGCCCTTCAAGATACTAGCTCGAATTGGACCCGTAGCATATCAGCTTGCCCTTCCAGCTAATCTAATAATTCATAATGTATTTCATGTTTCTTTGTTGAAAAAGTATATTCATGACCCTACTCATATGATTGATTGGAACTTGGTGCAGGTGGAACCCGAGGAGGCCACTTGGGAATTGGAGGGAGATTTGCGGAAATATCATCCAATCCAATTCCAGAAAAGGAACGAACACTGAGGACAGTGTTTTACTAAAGGGGGAAAGGATGTGACATCCCCCTAAAAAAAATATTTTTATTTTTATGTGCTGGAAATTTATTTCCATTTTTGGCAAATTCGAATCCGTTTTTTTTTTCCATTTATGGCAATTTCGAATTTCGAATTTAATAATTGTATTTAATTATTGTGACTATTGGGCAGAGATCTATTTGGACCCAACTAACTATTTTACTATGACACTTGTATCACAACAAAATAATTATATTAACTGCAGGAGGACAAATGGAACAACCATGTTAAAATCAGTGGACCATGTGATCCAGGGGGTCATTCATCTTTAAAGTTATATTGATCCAAGATAAAGAGAAAATGGTACAATGGAAGCTAGGTTTGGTAAGAATCAAGACTTTACCACCTTTGAAAAAGGGGTTATCATGTGGTTAAAAACATATGAGAACATTTCAAGCTAGACTATATAACATGTCCCGAAAGATAAACTTAGAATATGTGACAAACCCTATCAAATGAACATTCATGCTAAATGTGAACGGTGAAAGCACATGGAATCATCATATGATAACATAGGGTGTTAACCAAAGTCCACATGAAATATCCAATGTATAAGCTAAACATTCAATGGTTCAACATTACATAACATAAAGTCAGTGCAAATGTGTTATGTCACATGGTTGGTACAACATATAAATGAACCGTTGGAAACATATGTGTAATGCTTGGTTGGAACATGTGGCATAGTCGTTGTATAGTGAACGGGTCAACGTTTCATCTCTTAACATTTTTGCATTGGGTGCACTGTCAGTTGGTAACATCAAAATGGTTATGACATTGTGTGCACAGTCAAGTGGTCACAGCTGGCGGTTTTGTGCATAGTCTAATGTAACATTCATCAACATTCAGCATGGGGTGCGTAGTTAGTATGGCGGTGAGGCATAGCCATGTTGCAAGCTGCGGTAACATTTCTTAACGTTTGTAAGATGGGTGCAGTTGTAACAGTTTTGGCATAGATCTGCATTGGCAGATAACAGTTGACAAAGTAATGTCCGACTCGCTGTAACAGTTTGCAGTTATAGCGTTTGATCCGTTGCCACATTTTCATAGCTCGATGACTTTCCATAATAGTTTGGAGTTGAGAGTGGGTTTTGTTAATAGTTTTGGTGTGATATGTGCCAATTGTTATAGCCATAACAATACCATGCGCGAACACTCAGTTTCAGCTATGAATAGATCTGTTTTGTTCTCAAATCGCGCAACGAGAGATGGAAGCGAGCCAAGGTCAGGGGTCTCAGCCTATTAATCTCAGCGTTTGGCCATGACGAGGGGGGAGTTCTTCATACAAAAAATTCTAGATGTTGGCCATTTGATAGTCAACTATTCTCACTACGTTTTTGGCTTTCCACGCATTTTTGGAGGCCAATTTGTAACTTTTAAGAGAGAAGGTCTTGAAGACTGTTATACAACCATAAGTTCTACAACAGTGAAGTTGTTTCTACAGGGACAGAGGACAAAGAGAGGGTTTAGCTGTGCATTTCTAGATTGCTGGTTATATGTAAAGTCGACTACACTTTGTTATGATTTAGCTTTCTTTTCCTTTTGAAGGGTGAATTGTAATTTCCAGAAGAGAGGAGTCTTGAGGGATTTGTACAGCATTCTGTTCTATTGCTGAAGTTGATGTTCAGAGATTCTAGAAACATTTTCTACCATTTTAAAGCCATTAATTGGATCAGTACCCATTGGAGAGGGACCTGGAGACATAGCCTAGTGAAGGGGGTGAACTCCGTTAACAACTTTTGCATTTCTGGTTCTCTTTTACTGTGTTTCGTCTTTTTGTTTTCTCATTTCTGTTCCAGTTGTTTCCAATTCAGATTATAATCTTTTAGTCATGTTGTTCAAGTTCTTTTTCCTGTGGTAATGAATTTCAAATAAGAGTATTATTTTCAAACTTTAAAAGCACATAAGTTGAGGTCTTACGGATCATATTATGGTATCAAAATAGGTTAACTGTTGGTGCTAGTTTGTGAATGCTTACCAGGTCCAAATCTAATCTTGGTGAAGGAGAACTTGTAGAAGGTGAACCTGATATTAGCTCGAGGAGGACATTTTTGAGAACAACCATGTCTTCTCCATGAGGAGAAGAAGAAGGACATACATAATGGGAAAAGCCTATTGTTTCTGAA
Source organism: Picea glauca (assembly GCA_000966675.3). Lineage (NCBI taxonomy): Eukaryota > Viridiplantae > Streptophyta > Pinopsida > Pinales > Pinaceae > Picea > Picea glauca. The sequence goes on along the minus strand of JZKD02S2046621.1, from coordinate 10,423 downwards.
ACTGTGTTTTTGGAGGCTTTTGTCAGCATGAAAGCTATGATGGAAATTCTACTCGATGAGCGAGAAGAAAGGAAGAAGAAAGAAGAAGAATCTTCATCCAAAGATGCAGAAGTGAAGAAGGAAGAAAAGGGCAAAGGAGTAGGAGGTGATGGTGATCCTCCTTAAAATAATCAGACTTCCTCTTCTTCTCACACTTCTCATTCGAATAATGCAAATGAAAATATTCCATATTTCAAATTGGATGTGAAATTTGAATTACCAATTTACAATGGATATTTAGATGCTGAAAAGTTAGACAATTGGATCAAGCAGCTTGAAGTATACTGCGGGGTGCAGGGCATTTATGATCACCCTTCCAGAATTCAGTTGGCCACCTTGCAAATAAGTGGGATGGCTCTTACTTGGTGGGAGAGTAAGATTCAGCAAGATCTTCGAAAGAATGGTAAAATTATTTCAGTTTGGAATGAATTCATTGAAGTATTAAGGAAGCAATTTTATCCTTTGGGTCATATGAAACAATTAACCATGAGTTGGCAAATGTTTAGACAAGCTAAAGGAAAAGATATTCAAGATTATACTTATGAATTCAGAAAAAGGGCTATTGCATTAAATATTTCATTAGATACACA
>JZKD02S2046610.1:0-10135 GCA_000966675.3 Picea glauca | reverse complement strand
TGTTCTAGTGGTAACAACATTAATGTTGCTTTCTAGAAGGAACCAATATGTTAGGAGGTGTGCTCGGAAACATACATAAATTGCAATATTAATCCAACTTGATCGAGGAGAGATCATTTCATGAGCAAGTGAATTGCAGTTAAATTACATTAGTAAGTCATAAAAAAAAATTCTTAGGTTTTTTCATTCTAAATAGAGATTGATAATTTAACTTTCGATTTTTTATTTATTTAATGAAGAAGATGAATTTTAATTTTTTCAATAAAATTAATAGTATCAATATAATAATAGTATTAGGAAAATAAACATAAAAATTAATTGTATATTTATATATTAATTTTCTAAAGAGATAAACATAACAGTTTATTAAAATATAAAAATAAAATGATAGTTTATTAAAATATAAAAAGTAAATACATTTTTTTTTATTTATGATTATATTTAAACGACGCCTAAATGTAGTATACTCTTTCACTGGTTCGTGGAAAGCTGACTATAGAGCTTCAAAATCACAATACCTAAAACCTTGCACAATTCAATAAAATTTTATTGGAAAGCTGACTATACAGCTTCAAAAACACAATACCTAAGATTTTGAACAATTCAATAACCTTCTCATAAAATTGAGAAAGCTTCGAGGGTTAAAAGTAAAAGTTTGAAGCTTATTGTATTTAGATGCTAATTTAACTATGGCATGCGGAAATCCTCGACCTCGAACAGTAAGGATTCAAGCGTTGATCAAGGATGCTAATGTTTGAAAACCCTTCAAGTCACAGTGAGAACTTGCGTGTACATCCGTCTTTCCGTTTTGTCTTCCAACGATATTTGTAATCACCGCTTTTTCCTCACTTGGAATCCACTTGATTGAACATTATTTTGATATAAAAGAGAACAAACTGAACCGTCAAAAATCTAATTTTATCTACCTCATGCGAAAAGAGTGGAAAGCTGACTATGAAGCTTCAAAAACACAATACGTAAAACCTTTCTTTCATAAAATTGAGAAAGCTTCGACGGTTAAAAGTCAAAAGTTTGACGTTTATATTTAACAATGCCATGTGAAAAGCATTGACAGTGAAGAATATTACATGATTCAAGCGTTGATCATGTAAACGTTGATCACATAGCATATTTCAGTGTGAAAACGTGCACGCACATCTGTCTTTGCCGCTTATTCCTCGCAATACTAATTGGTTTATCACATTTTAAGAAGGTAAGAAGTGAGGAAGATCTGTATTGTGGAAAATATTTTAAAATTGGAATCTTCAACCCTCTAAGTGTCACAAATGTGGTAGATTCTCTCATCTTAATGTGTTTTGAGAATTATCCAACACCCAGTTTCACTCTATATCTCATGAGAGTTTGTTCTTATTTTAGCAATGTTGATTTTCTACTTTGGAGATCTCGAGGTACTTTTGATCTTCTAAATTGGAGTTGACCACCTCTTTGTAGTATCATAACTTCCTTTTATCCTCGAATTCCTTATCAAAACACATATTCTCTTTAAATTTAGAAGTGATGATATTTGTAATATTATCAGTATTGTGCATGATTGCTTCTTCTTGTATTCCTCAATGATTTATCCAAGATTTGACATTTTTATGTCATCCCCGGTGGCTTTAGCTAGAGTTTGAAGAAATTTTGGGAAGCCTCTTGTCATTTGTTTATCTTGTTCTTGTAAGTTAGGTACCTAACCATAGAAATTCCCTCTATGAGGGAAATGCTTACTTCTATGAGGAGGACAGGATAGGGTGATTCCCTCGATTTTTAGATTATAAGTTATAAAATTATTTTCCCTCAATGAGGGAAATGATTGCTTCTATGAGGAGGGTAGGATAGGGTAGGGTGATTCCCTTGATTTGTAGATTATAAGTTATTAAATTATTTTGGATTGGTTCTATAGGATTATTAGTTTCTTACCTAGGTCATAGGGACTCTTCCCCACAAGAACAATGTCATCAACATAAAGAAGAAGGATGATGACTATACTAGCGAGACTTGAATCCTCTAGACAATCTTCTAAGTTATTAATATATATGACGAAAAGGGTAGGGGATAGGGGATAACATTGTTTGACCCTTATATTAGAGTTAATTTMTTCATTCCATACTTAGCCAGTTTTTGGATCGTGGGTTCTTAGGYTGTYGGTTTCAAAAATGGGCCTCTGTTSTYCAGTGCCCTATACAAATTGCCAAGCGGGCTTGCAAGCTATACAAACTTATTATAAAATAAATAATGTYTGTTACATATCTCTGGAAATTACATCAACATTTAAAACATCAAYGTCGTTGAAGACCAAAAAATTAGCATACAATAGGAATTTTGCACCCAACAATTCTGTCATATACATGAGACAGTAATTTATAGAAGATTATAACATTGTACGAAGATTTATAGTAATTTGTGTAATGCTATAAAACTTCATACATTTTGTATTGAACAATTACAGATTTGCGGGTTGGCGGAGTCTCGGGTTCACACTTGTCATGTCCAGTGTGTTACGAGATAAACATTTTGCACCAAAGACTTCCATCATATACATTTTGCAGTGAAAAATTCCGTGATATACATGACACAGAGAAATTTATAGAATATTATAACGTTGTATGGAGATTTAAAGTAATTTATGTAATGCTATAACATGTCTTAGTTATTGAATAGTATAAGCAACTTTTTAAATTTTATTCAATATATTTTTTTTATAAGTAAGATTGAATAAAACTCTGTCAAAATGAAGGAGTACAAAGAATTTCCATGGTTTCAAGCTCAAAATACTAAGCTGCCCTGAGGAAAAACTAGCTCAGCCATCCAAGCTACTTCATAACTTAAATGTAATTGTCACTGATGCAAAAAGAGTTCAAAATTCTGGCCCGTAAGGGTGAGCGCTAGAACTGTGGAAAGTGTAGATAGTGTAATTATAATAACCATGGACAAATCCATGAAAGGTCGGCATGCACATGACAAGATAACAGACAAAAATGACAGACATCACCGGTATGGGATGTAGCGCGGCGATGCAGCCATGCAAAAGGATCGAAATATCATGTCCTCGGGAGGAGGTGGCTCCTCCTGAACTGGTGTGTAGTCCACTTGCATAGCGTTCTTCATCTCTGATGGCAAGTGCTCTTCCTTCTGGACGTCCTCCAGGCGTGATGGAAGCCTCTAGTCCTCGCAATTTGCAATTGCATGGACCAAATTTTTCAGTGGCAACACTAGTGTCGAGGTTGTTGTTGCTGATTGGGCTGCCTCTAGTGTGAGGAGATGAACACCTTATAATGCGGAGAGAAACTACAGGAATCAAGAGGCTTTGTCGTCTAGGATTTGTAGGCCGAACTGGAGGTCGTCCATGTCCTGACATAGGTTGAATAATAGGCTCTGCACCATTGCAAGGCCTTTTTTCCACTCACATTCTGGGTCAGCATTGGAACCCGCTCAAGATTGCAGTTTTCGTCATGAATTTTGATTGGATTTCGGACCATCCATATGAAATTAGGTGTCGTGCAACTGGTCTTGAAGCAACTAGATGGCCAGATATTTGGGAGGGGACAAAGGGCCTGGGTGTGAAATAGATGTCGAATTGGCTAAAGGTCCTGGGTTGTTCTTCAGTGAGGCCCCTGAAAAGTCCATCTCTTACATTTTGTTGGCAAGGGACATAGGAAGGGGCGAGAGAGATGTGGGAATTTGAGTCGACTGACTCGGGGAGGAGGACGAGGTGGCCGAAGAGGAGGAGGATAACAGGGAGGGAGCAAGCGGGGGACGCAGGATCAGGCGAGGTCGATTTGACTGGTAGGTTGGTCAGCCTTTGGTCTTCCCTCGTAGCCGGGGCATCTACAAGACAGTGAGAGAGAGAAAACGTGGCAGGAACAGAGCAGGGCAGGATAAATGTAGAGCAGGGAAAGGCTGGGTAGGAAGTCGAGCTCTAAGAAGAAAAAGCAGGAAAGAATGAGCCATCTAGACCCACTAGAGTAATTGAAAAGGGTCGAGCAGCTGGTGAGGTTCCATAAATGGCCGCACGCGAAGAGTAAAGGCGCAACGAGGGTGCTGGTCCGTCGAAAGGATGCGAAGGCAGAGCAGGTTGCACTGAGAGTAATGGCTCCATGCCTCGAGCGAGATAAACTTGAACTGATTCGGAAAATGTTAGTGAGTGGCACGCAGTCATCACATCGTTGGCACCACCGAGTATCACTCCTAGCTTCTCCGCTCGACACGTGTACTCTACTAGCACCCCATCTGTGAGAAATAGAATAAATGTGAAGGAGTACAAACACGTGGGTAGGAAGCTGAAGTACATGGGTACGTGGGCAAAAAGCCGAGAAAAATAGTGGTAATGTGGGTTACATAGGTTTCTTGACAAAAAACATCAAAACAAATTAGCATTCCTGCACACAATAGAAATTGAAATTTATGAAATGAAACGTTCTTGAATAGCATAATTTATGCCTACAAAATATGTAATTTTACAAGGCGGAGTCCTGATTCAATAGTTAGCGAGCTTTTGGATGGCGGCTTCTCGGGATGTTTCTATTCTTTTGTGCCCTACAAAAAGCAAGGATAGTTTTGTGATTTACAAATTGACAATCGTAGTTGCGAACTATTAGAATCTTAAGGGCATGGTGTCCAAAAAAATTATCGTTTCTGAAGTACTATTATTTAGATATGCTTTGCATACAATCATGGAGAAAATACACAGAAATAGTAGTAGTGCACTGGTGCGCTGAAATTTAGGCTTTGTTGTTCTATGGCCTACAAAATGCACCCAGATTTCAGCGACATACAATTTGACAATTGGAGTTGTGGACTATTTGATATTTAAGGGCATACGTATGTTACAAAGAAGAGATGCTAGATACCAAATATGTAATTTGATTAAGTAGATATATAGACCATTATGGTTGTCGGGTTGATAGGCTGAAAATTGTGCTTCCATAGGTCCGTGGACAAAAGCATAAAAAGACTACCAATACAGAATTAGTTTTCTTTAAAACAAAGGCACATAAGCTTCATTCCGGGTTGTTAGGGTGGTGGGATGAAAATTGGGCTACTTTTGTTCTGTTGCCTACAAATAACACCGAGAGTTCTGCAAAATACAAATTGAGATAGGGTTTTGCAGACTAGTTGAATTTTTGGATCACGGATTCTCAGGTTGTCGGGCTGAAAATTGGTTTTCTCTTGTTCCATGCCCGAAAAATAGCACTCAGACTTCCGCGATATACAAATTGATAAGTAGTCTTGTGGACTATTTAAAATTTTGGATTGCGTGTTCTCGGGATAGGGGGATGAAAATTGGCCTTATGTTGTTCTGTGTCCTACAAAAATCAAATATTTAGTTTGATGAAGTAGATATATAGAGCATGCACGAAAGCTTCATTGTGGGTTGTCGGGATTGCGGGCTAAAAATTGGGCTTCTGTTGTTTCGTGGCCTACAAATACCACCGAGAGTTCTGCGATATACAAATTGACATGCTTCTTTGAGGACTACAATTTTTGAATGGCAGGTTCACTATCTGGAGGGCTAAAAATTGGGATTTTGTTGTTTTGTGGCCTACAAATAGTCCATAGAGTTCTGCGATATACAAATTGACAAACAAACTTGTACATGTTTTTTCACCAGTATCATTCTTATTTCTGTTCTTCCATGCCCTACAAAAAGCAAGGATAGTTTCGTGATTTACATATTGACAATCAAAGTTGTAGACTATTAGAATCTTAAGGGCATGGTGTCCAAAAAATTTAGCATTTTCGAAGTACTATTCTTTAGATATTATTTTCATACAGTCATGGAGAAAATACATAGAAATAGTAGTAACACGTTGGTGTACTGAAATTCGGGCTTTGTTGTTCCATGGCCTACAAATTGCACCCAAAGTTCCGCGACATACAATTTAACAATTGGAGTTGTGAAATATTTGATATTTAAGGGCGTATGTATGTTACAAAGAAGAGCAGCTAGATACCAAATATGTAATTCGATTAAGTAGATATATAGACCATTGTGGTTGTTGGCTGACAGAATGAAAATTGTGCTCGCAGAGGTTCATGGACAAAAGCATAAAAGGACTACTAATACGAAATTAGTTTTCTTTAAAACAAAGGCACGGGAGCTTAATTCTGGGTTGTCGGGGTGGTGGGCTGAAAATTAGGCTACTTTTTTTCCGTCACCTACAAATAACACTGAGAGTTTCGCGAAATACAAATTGAGAAGCAGTTTTGCAGACTATTTGAATTTTTGGATCACGGGTTCTCGGTCTGTCGGGCTGAAAATTGGTTTTTTGTTGTTTTGTGCCCTACAAATAGCACTGAGAGTTGCACGATATACAAATTGACAAATGGTCTTGCGGACTATTTGAAATTTTGGATCACGGGTTCTCAGGCTAGGGGCCTGAAAATTGGCCTTCTGTTGTTTCGTGGCCTACAAAAATCAAATATGTAATTTGATGAAGTAGATATATAGAGCATGCACGAAAGCTTCATTGCGGGTTGTCAGGATTAAGGGATGAAAATTGGTTTTATGTTGTTTTGTGGCCTACAAATACCACCGAGAGTTCCGTGATATACAAATCGACATGTTTCTTTGAGGANGAAGACCAAAAAATTAGCATACAATAGGAATTTTGCACCCAACAATTCTGTCATATACATGAGACAGTAATTTATAGAAGATTATAACATTGTATGAAGATTTATAGTAATTTGTGTAATGCTATAAAACTTCATACATTTTGTATTGAACAATTACAAATTTGCGGGTTGGCGGAGTCCCGGGTTCACACTTGTCATGTCCAGTGTGTTACGAGATAAACATTTTTCACCAAAGACTTCCATCATATACATTTTGCAGTGAAAAATTCCGTGATATACATGACACAGAGAAATTTATAGAATATTATAACGTTGTATGGAGATTTAAAGTAATTTATGTAATGCTATAACATGTCTTAGTTATTGAATAGTATAAGCAACTTTTTAAATTTTATTCAATATATTTTTTTTATAAGTAAGATTGAATAAAACTCTGTCAAAATGAAGGAGTACAAAGAATTTCCATGGTTTCAAGCTCAAAATACTAAGCTGCCCTGAGGAAAAACTAGCTCAGCCATCCAAGCTACTTCATAACTTAAATGTAATTGTCACTGATGCAAAAAGAGTTCAAAATTCTGGCCCATAAGGGTGAGCGCTAGAACTGTGGAAAGTGTAGATAGTGTAATTATAATAACCATGGACAAATCCATGAAAGGTCGGCATGCACATGACAAGACAACAGACAAAAATGACAGACATCACCGGTATGGGATGTAGCGCGGCGACGCAGCCATGCAAAAGGATCGAAATATCATGTCCCCAGGAGGAGGTGGCTCCTCCTGAACTGGTGTGTAGTCCACTTGCATAGTGTTCTCCGTCTCTGATGGCAAGTGCTCTTCCTTCTGGACGTCCTCCGGGCGTGATGGAAGCCTCTAGTCCTCGCAGTTTGCAATTGCATGGACCAAATTTTTCAGTGGCAACACTAGTGTCGAGGTTGTTGTTGCTTGGGTTGTTGCTGATTGGGCTGCCTCTAGTGTGAGGATATGAACACCTTATAATGCGGAGAGAAACTACAGGAATCAAGAGGCTTTGTCGTCTAGGATTTGTAGGCTGAACCGGAGGTCGTCCATGTCCCGACATAGGTTGAATACTAGGCTCTGCACCATTGCAAGGCCTTTTTGCCACTCACATTCTGGGTCAGCATTGGAACCCGCTCGAGATTGGGGTTTTCGTCATGAATTTTGATTGGCTTTCGGACCATCCATATGAAATTAGGTGTCGTGCAGCTGGTCTTGAAGCAACTAGATGACCAGATATTTGGGAGGGGACAAAGGGCCTGGGTGTGAAATAGATGTCGAATTGGCTAAAGGTCCTGGGTTGTTCTTCAGTGAGGCCCCTGAGAAGTCCATCTCTTACATTTTGTTGGCAAGGGACATAGGAAGGGGCGAGAGAGATGTGGGAATTTGAGTCGACTGACTCGGGGAGGAGGACGAGGTGGCCGAAGAGGAGGAGGATAACAAGGAGGGAGCAAGTGGGGGACGCAGGATCAGGCGAGGTCGATTTGACTGGTAGGTTGGTTAGCCTTTGGTCTTCCCTCGTAGACGGGGCATCTACAAGACAGTGAGAGAGAGAAAACGTGGCAGGAATAGAGCAGGGCAGGATAAATGTAGAGCAGGGAAAGGATGGGTAGGAAGTCGTGCTCTAAGAAGAAAAAGCAGGAAAGAATGAGCCATTTAGACCCACTAGAGTAATTGAAAAGGGTCGAGCAGCTGGTGAGGTTCCATAAATGGCCGCATGTGAAGAGTAAAGGCGCAACGAGGGTGCTGGTCCGTCGAAAGGATGCGAAGGCAGAGCAGGTTGCACTGAGAGTAATGGCTCCATGCCTCGAGCGAGATAAACTTGAACTGATTCAGAAAATGTTAGTGAGTGGCACGGAGNAGCTAGATACCAAATATGTAATTCGATTAAGTAGATATATAGACCATTGTGGTTGTTGGCTGACAGAATGAAAATTGTGCTCGCAGAGGTTCATGGACAAAAGCATAAAAGGACTACTAATACGAAATTAGTTTTCTTTAAAACAAAGGCACGGGAGCTTAATTCTGGGTTGTCGGGGTGGTGGGCTGAAAATTAGGCTACTTTTTTTCCGTCACCTACAAATAACACTGAGAGTTTCGCGAAATACAAATTGAGAAGCAGTTTTGCAGACTATTTGAATTTTTGGATCACGGGTTCTCGGTCTGTCGGGCTGAAAATTGGTTTTTTGTTGTTTTGTGCCCTACAAATAGCACTGAGAGTTGCACGATATACAAATTGACAAATGGTCTTGCGGACTATTTGAAATTTTGGATCACGGGTTCTCAGGCTAGGGGCCTGAAAATTGGCCTTCTGTTGTTTCGTGGCCTACAAAAATCAAATATGTAATTTGATGAAGTAGATATATAGAGCATGCACGAAAGCTTCATTGCGGGTTGTCAGGATTAAGGGATGAAAATTGGTTTTATGTTGTTTTGTGGCCTACAAATACCACCGAGAGTTCCGTGATATACAAATCGACATGTTTCTTTGAGGAATAGAATCTTTGAATGGCGGGTTCTAGGTCTGGCAGGATGAAAATTGGGCTTCTATTGTTCTGTGGCCTACAAATAGTTCGTAGAGTTACGTGATATACAAATTGACAAACAGACTTGTGGACTATTTGAAATTGAAGGCGCTCATGTCGAACAAGTTTATCATTCCTGAATTAGTTTTCATTTTTACATATGTTGTTCGAGTAAAAATAAATAAAAATATTGAGATCTATTACATAGGCTGGTGGAGAAAAGTATGAAACAAATATGATTCCCGAATTAGTTTTCTTTAAAAAAGCGGCTTCTCGAATTAGTAATTTTTTATATCACGGGTTCTCAGGCTGGGGATTTGAAAACTGCGTTTATGTTCTTTCGCGTCCTACAAATAGCACCAGCAGTTACACGATATACAAACTGAGAATCAGACTTGCGGAGTATTTTAATTTTAAAGAGCTCGTGTCCCAAAAGTTCATCATTCGCGAATTAGTTTTCTTTACATAGGTTTTACATATGTTGGTGGAAAAGAGGGAAAAAAATATAGTACCAATGTTTGTTACATAGGGCGGTGGGCAGAAGAATGAAATAAATAGCATTCCCGAATTATTTTTCTTTAAAATAGGGGCTCCTCGACACAAGAAATTGAAATTTATGAAATTATAGGTTCCTGCAGACTATAAACTATACATAGAAAATACATAATTTTTTAAAGTAGACATTTACTTTTATAGATACGAAATATGTACTTTCATAAAGTATGGGAATGAGATTTTATAGAACAATGATGGAGCCTTCATTCCATGTCCTACAAAGAGCAGGCAAAGATACGCGGTGTACAAATTGAGAAGCAGGCTTGCAAGCTATTTTAATTTTAAGGGCCTTTGTGACAAACATTGTGCAGGACATGTTACAAAGATGCAAGAAATGACAGTCTATATATGTTTGAGTAGAAAGAAAGTAGTGAACACAATTTTACGACATTTATATAAAAAAATAATAAAACGTGTTACATATTGTTGAAAATTTAAAGAAACACACACACACACACA
>JZKD02S2046598.1:454362-511353 GCA_000966675.3 Picea glauca | reverse complement strand
GAGAGAGATAGGGAGAGAGAAGGGGGGAGAAAGGGGTAGGGAGAGAGAGGGGAGGGGAGGGAGAGGGAGAGTGTGTGTGAGAGAGAACAAGGAAGGAAAACAAGAGGGAGAGAGAGTGTGGCACTGGAGGTTGAGGTAGGGAAGGGGAGAGAGAGAAAGATAGGAAGGGAGAGAGAGAGGTAAAGAGAGAGATGGGGGAACAAGTGGGGAGAGACAAAGGGAAAGAGGGAGAGAGGAAGAAAGTGGTAGAGGGGGGAGAGAGAGGGAGAAGGGGAGATAGAAAGTGAGTGAGAGAGATATATTTCATGTTAACAAGAATGCACACGCGTTCATGTTCCTAATAACGTGCGCACATCTCCTAAAGCATAAGCACACGAGCATTCCTAAAGCACATGTGAATGCACACGTTATTTTATTTCAATTTTTTTTAGGAACGTGCTCACGTTCTTGAGAATGTTCAGCCATTCCTAGGAACATGCCTACGTGGCTCGTTGAGTGAAGGTTCGGGGTTTGTGGAACCTAACACGTTAAGAATGCGTGCACATTCCTAGAAAAACGCACTAGTGAACGTTCTTGCTCACCCCATTGCCACTTTATCATTCACCAACTTTGTGCACGTACCCCCATAATTAAAATATTTTGCACTATATCATTAACTTTTATCAACTTTTATGATAGTACATTGATTTGAATATAAGAAAAATGATAGTACATTGATTTGAATGATAGTACACTTCAACTTTTATCAAATTTTATGATAGTACACTCATTTGATTGGTAGACACTGGTAGATAAAGATAATGTTTATAGTGCATTGATTTGAATGATAATACACTTCAAAATGAACAAGTTACATTTATTTAAATAACTATTTAACTAATGTATCAATAATAGTATGCTAAAAGTGTGAGTGAATTACATTACATATAGTGATATCAAACAACATGGAATGAATTGCAAATAGAAATAAAAAGAAATATAATACTAAAACACTCAATATAATAGTAGAAAAATAAAATGAATATGATTAGAATATAAATATAATAAACATATATTGTTAGACGTAAATATATGATGAGCACATATTACCAATTTTTTTTTATATAATGAGATATATTATCATTGAACTTAGTTCTATTTTTCTAAACAATTACACATGAGTACATCTCACATAACTCCATCTTAAGTCTTCACCCTCTAAATACAAAACATTTTTCAATATAAAAGGTTTTTAAATTTGAACTCTATCTATATCTATGCATAATAAACCCAAAATTAAAATAGAACTATATAAAAAAAAATGAAAGAACAAATTAAAAAAATAAAACTCATCATACACCCACCTTCTTAAATTTCATTAATTATTCAAGATTAATATCATTGTTCCCCACTCCTATGTTCAACAACGCATATACATTCTTAGTCTAAATATTATGGTCGTCGCAATTAAATAACATGGAGCGAAACAAATTAGCTCATAACAATTTTTTTTTTTAATAAATGTTTATGGTGGGTGATAATAAAATATATTAAAATTATAAATATTTTTTTTAATAGAGGTTTATGGTGATTGATAATAAAATATATTAAAATTATAAATGTAAATTTGGTAAAATAATTTTTTATAATTATTTGAGTTAAAATATATTAAAAATTAAAACTATAAATAAAAAAATAAAAATATTTATCTCCATTATATTTTATAATGTCATCCAATCCATTCCACGGATAAATTAAAATAAGTTTGGAGTAACAAAATTTACCCAATTGTACAAAATGATTTACCATGGATTTGAAAAAATATTCTTTAACCATTTTTATTTTTTTATGCTACCTTATTGGAATATTAAGGTACGAGAGCATTAAAGCGACGGGATTATGTTTTGAAAAATTAAGCCCAAAAAAGACCACTTGTTTAAGTAAAATAGACCAGACTTTGCTTTCTTTCAGCTTGCACACATTCCTAACACTCCTTGTTTTGGTTTTGCTGGCTCCAAACGGCTTGGTATGTCTTTCTCAGTGATTTTCATATAGTTTATTGACTGGAAAGAAGTGCCACATCCTATGATGATCTCGTTATGCCCCCACCTCTCCCGGTTCCATACGAATCGGTATCCTGACCCAACTTCGTACTCCGGCTTGGTATGTTTTTTTTTCAGTGATTTCTCATATAGTTTATTGACTGGAAAGAAGTGCTACATCCTTTGGTGACCTCGGTTTGCCCCCACCTCTCCCGGCTTCTACTAATCGATTTCCTGACTCAGTTTCGGACTCTTAGCACGCTTCTTCTTGCACCCAACCCTGTTTTGACCGACTGGTTGATTTCGACCGGCCGTGGCTTTATCTTTTAGCTTACACACCTTCCCACCTCCCATCTGCTTTGGATTTGCTGGTCCCCCCACTTTTTTTGAGACAACAGACCTGAAAGACTCTTTTAGGGACTAATCTGAATACAGCTGCAGGTAACAGATAGCCACTGGGTTCCTATACTGTCTCTGACCACATTGTTTTTTTTCTTCAGAAGTTTCTACTGTGCACTCTCACAGCCAGGACATCCCAGCTAGTGGACATGGGGGACCCATGGGACCACCCAAAGTTGTTGGCTTCGATTGACGAGCTATGTTCCAAACACTTCAAGACAAAAATGATGACATCCTCCTCAGGTTTGAACCCTGGCCCAACTGATCCAGCAACTGCATCTAGGACGAGCCAACAGCCTGTGAACACATACTTCAGTGGTAACTCTAGTAGGTATTTGTCCACAAAAGACCTATCTGATCCGACAGACTCTGTCGAGGGATTAAAGGACTCCACAGTAAGGACTAGCCCAACCACTGAACAGAAGATAAACTTGAAAGGCTTAAACCAGAGAAAAGACAGAACAGAGGCGAGGTTCCCCATCTTCAGACCTAGCCCCAAAACTTCTGGTTTACATAAACGAATAGCTCGAGCCTGGAAGCCAAAAAAAAAACATCCAAAACTCATACTGGGCATGGATGTGGGACTTACAGACGCGTGCAACCTGGCCCTATGCGCCCTGGTTGGAAGACTAGCTTACAAAGAAAAATGTAAGCAGAACTTGGATGACTGGATTACTCAACACTGGAAGCCTATTCTGGGATACTTACCTAAGACTCTATTGTTGCAGCAAGGCTGGATTGGCTTTATCTTTAACAAGCCTGAGGATTCAACTCTCATACTGGACAGTTTCTGGCCTATCAATGAAGGTAGCCTCATGCTCAAAAGATGGAGGCTAGGCTTCAACCCTACTACTGAATTCTTCAGCCACAGACATGTCTGGGTCTTACTGCCTGGACTCCCTCTACAACTCTGGAACCACCAGGTGCTTGAGCAGATTGGGTCCTCCTTAGGGAGATTTTTGAGGGTGGATGCAAAATCTCTTGCAGAGATGGACAGAAGAATGGCCAAGGTTTATGTGGAACTTGACATCCAATCAGGACTTCCTGAAGTCTTAGAAATAAATTGGCGCAATCAACTGATCACACAACGCCTGGATTATCTTGGCATCCCTTTTCGATGCTCCTTTTGTCGCAGAACAGGGCATTTGAGGAGGGACTGCCACAGATTCCCGCCACCTGACATTGCTTTGGATCCAGCAGAAGACCCCAACTTCGATGGCTACATCTCCTCACCAAATCCGATGTATGAAGAGGAGACACCATTTGCTGGCCATGACTCTAACCCATCTGAGGACTCTTTAATTGGTAAGATTCACCATCTTTGTCCTTCACTCTACAATACTTTGTCTTCATGGAACAGATTGTTCATTGCTAAACAAGAGGAAAAGATTTTGGGATTAGATGCAAAGACATTGTCTCCGGACCCTACTCACCCCAACTCCCCTTCCCATACAGCTGAACCTGCTCCATCTGGCAGCGCCTACCTCCCTTGCCCAACTCCCACTTCTCAACCCTTACACACAGCAACCTCCACCATGGAGCAGTCCCCCCCACCTACAGTAGTGTTAACTGATACACCTGAACTGATTAACTTACCTGGATACACTGAACCTAGCCAAACGGATTTACAACTTGAATCCTTGTTCCCGTCAAATATCACAACCCACCCTCTTCCCTTTGACTCCATACCTATCCATACATATCTTGGTAATTCTATTATACATCCAAACTTACCTCCCACAAATCACCCATGCTCCTCAAACATACCTTCAACTTCAGAACCTGATCCTCATTGGTCTAGAGGCATTGGGCTTGAACTTTCTCCGTTGAAAACACGAAGTGCATGCAGAAAAGCATTGTCTGGTCTGAAAGCATCGGAGAACTCTGCTACAAACACAACTCAGGGGGCGCTTAGAGATTTTAAATCCCTTGCAAGGGGTAATACATGATTCTACTCTCCCTCAACATAAGAGGGGTTGGAGGAGCCTAAAAAATTGCCTCATTGCGTTGTCTACTGGAGAAAACACATCCGACAATTATCTTTCTACAAGAAACTCTCGTAACTGCCTCAGCTGCAAGACACTTCATGCATCGACTCAAGCCAAACTGGTTGATTTGTGCGGTGAGCTCGGTGGGCACCTCGAGAGGACTGCTGGCCGCATGGGACCCTACATACTTTGATCTCAGACCGATGCTCTGTCCCGGGGGGATTCTTCTTACTGGTCAATGCTTTGAATTAAAAACTTCACTCAACTTTCTTAATGTATATGGCCCTTGCACTAATCGCAAGGCCTTTTGGGAACGCCTGGATGAAATCGGGCTTTTAGCAGCAAAAAACCTTATCATTGCAGGTGATCTTAACTTAAACACCAGCCAGATGGAAATTTGGGGCGAAAAAGCTTGCATTGACCCACACATGAGTTTCTTCAATCGTGTATTCTACAAGAACAATCTGGTTGATGTAAAGTTGGCTGAGCTTTTACCCACTTGGCGAAATGGTAGACAGGGATCGGACAATATCGCTAAATGATTAGATCGTTTTCTTGTTTCTGATGAAGTAATTTCACCTGCCAGAAGCTATCGTGCCTGGGTAAACTTACCCTTTACATCTGACCACGTAGCCATCTGCCTACAGATTGGTTTGGATCGATTTGGAAAGGGACAGCCCTTCATATTTAACCCGCTGTGGTTAAAGGAAATTTCTTTTAACAGTTTGGTCAGATCAACGTGGGGGAGTTTCAAAGATTTGCTGCCTGGTGACCCACAAGGCAATTTGATAAGAAAATTAAAATATCTACAGCAGCAAACTACTAGATGGATAAAGGATAAAAAGCTTGCAGAAAAGGCAGCCATTAACAAGATTGATTTGGAGCTGGAAACTCTGCTCCGTTTACAACTCAAGCATCCCGACATTCCGGACATAAACTTAAAAATCAGAGAGCTGGAGAGAGACCGATCAACCTTCCTGCATGAAGATGAAGAAAGGTGGAGACTAAAGAGAAGGATGCTATGGCTTATTGGGGGTGACAAAAATACTAGGTTCTTTCATCGATATGCCAGCGCTCGTAGATCAAAAAAACAGCTTTGGTATATAGAACAAGAGGATGGCATTTCATATCATACTCAGGAATGTATCAAAACGACAGCAGTAAATCATTTTAATACTTTTTTTCAGGTACCTATAGCACCAAGCCTCAATGCACAAGTGGAACTAGCAGGCCGATTCCCTAATATGGTGACTGCTCAAGAGGCACTTGCACTGGAATCACCCTGTACAAAGGAGGAAATTCTGTCAGTTCTCAAGGGCTTCAAAAAAGAGAAGAGTCCTGGTCCCGATGGTTGGTCGGTTGAACTATACCTACATTTATTTGACATTATGGGGCAGGATCTGTTGGACGTCGTGGAGGATGCTCGGTTGAGGGGGGTGATAAATCCTCGGCTAAATAACACCTTTTTAGTCTTGATTCCAAAAACAAATTATCTCAAACAGTTCAAAGACTTTCGTCCCATATCTCTTTGCAACTTATGTTATAAACTAATTTCTAAAATTATTGCCAACAGGATTTGCCCCATACTTTCTAAAGCACTTTCAGAGGAGCAGCTTGGCTTCTTGAAAGGTAGACAGATACTTGATGCTGTTGGTGTCGCATAGGAATGCATTCACACTCTAAATTCGAAGAAGCAGCAAGCCATCCTTCTCAAGCTAGATCTAAAGCAGGCATTTGACTGTGTAAATTGGAACTTCTTGCACCTTATTCTTTTGCAGAGCGGCTTTGGGGTGGAAACTACCAACTGGATTTTAGGTTGTATCTCCTCGGCTACTATGGCTGTTCTGATCAACGGGGAACCCACCAAAACATTTCGATGTGAGAGGGGGCTTCGACAAGGATGCCCGCTATCACCTCTCCTTTTTATCTTGACCCTTGAAGCACTCAGCATCCTTCTCAAGGCTAATCAAGCAGAGGGCCATCTATCTGGAGTAAACTTCTCGGGATTGTCAAACATCTTACATATTCTCTTTGTAGATGATGTGCTTATTTTGACAAAGGCCAGTCTTTCAGAATGGACACTCTTACACTCAATCTTACATACTTTCTGCATAGCTTCGGGACTGGTGATGAATCTACATAAGTCTCTCTTCCTGGCCTTAAACACACAGGAGCATATCTTAACATACTTGCAAAACTTATTTGGCATTGGAACAACATACCTAAAGAAGGGCTTTTCCTACCTGGGATTTTATATCAAAACCACTACATACTCTAAAACTGATTGGCTGTGGTTACTTGATAAATTAGAGAGCAGAATCCATCACTGGTGTAACAAGCATCTATCCTTGGGAGGGAGATACATTCTCATCAAAGCAGTACTGGAGAGCCTTCCGGTCTACTGGATGGCACTAACAAGCTTCCTTGCCACTATTCTTAGCTCGATTCGTAAATTGATTTTTTCTTTTTTGTGGACTGGCAGCAAATTGACAGGATATCATTTATGCAAATGGGAGGTTATCTCAAAACCGAAGAACATGGGTGGTTGGGGCCTTAAGAATCTACCATTCTTCCAGAAGGCACTCCTGGCAAACACCTTATGGCGCATCCTCATGAAGCCCGGACTCTGGTGCAAGGTTATAAAAGAAAAATATTTCCCACAAATTCTGGTTCATCTCTGGCTCAAATCGGCCACTGGGAGATGCATAAAAGGTTCTCTTACTTGGAGAAATCTTTTAACAACCCTCCCCATCATTCTCCATTGGCTCTCGTGGCAGCCTGGAAACGATTTTCAAATTGAAGTGGGCAGGGACGTCATGCTGGGACTGGGAAAACGTGCCCTTCTCTCAACAAATCTGCTGGAGCACCTTCATAGAAAAAACACATACTTCCTCTTTCAATTAAAATCAGCTCAAAACGGGGGACACATAAGCGACTGCTGGCTTAGGAGTGAGGAACTTGAACTGGGCGCTGATCTGGCAGGCGAATGGAACGACTTTACACGCAGGCTGGTGGAATCAGGTGTTAGATTAATGAATAGACCCGACTTGCTCTTGTGGACTGGTGGGGACAGATCTGGAGATCTGACTGCAAAAAATGCTTACATTGCTCTGGCAGCCAAGAGTTGGACTTTAATTCCTGAGCGTGGGCATGGAGCGATCTGGAGGTGCAAGATTTCTCTCAAGATGAAACTATTCGCCTGGCTCTTAATTGAAAACAAGCTTCTGTTGTGGCCGAATCTCCAAACTCGGGGTTGGGAGGGACCCAGTCGATGTTGTCTATGCAATACAAATGAAGAAACGAGTGCACATCTATTCATAGATTGCTCTTTTTCCAAAACAATTTGGAATCTCATCTCCCCTGCACTCTCGCCCTCATCCACTTGGACAGGTACCAGCCCATCAAATTGCTTTCAGAACTGGTCGCGAGCCACATCAAATCAGGTAAAGATACCAATCCTCCTTTGCTGGCTTATATGGAAGAACAGGAACGCAGCTTTGTTTGAGGATAAACCACCATCAGTGCACGGAGTGGTCTGCTCCATTTTCGCTGAGTTATCAGTAGATAGAAATCAGACACCCTTTACAACACCCAGTAGACCCGTCTTTACAGTTCCACTTGATAGAGTGGTGGCCTGGTTCAATGGAGCGACACAACATAATGGATTATACTGTGGTGCTGGTGGAAAGATAACCATAAGCCCACAGACGTGCTACCGGTGGACTCTAAATTGCGGGCAAGGTTCAAATATGAAAGCTGAACTCATGGGAGCATGGGCGTCTTGTACTCTGGCAAGCCGATTACATATAAGTGAGATTTTACTGCTTGGCGACTCCAAAATTACAATTGATTGGCTGAACAGACGTGCCGATTTCCATGTTGCCGACCTGATAAGCTGGAAGGAGAGAACTCGAGAAGCGACCAAACTGCTCAACCATATCACTTTCTCGCACATCTACAGAGGAGACAACATGGAGGCTGATATACTTTCAAAAAAAGCTCTATCTTTGCCTTCGGGACAGATTCTCTTTACAAGATGGGAAGAAGGTAACGAGGGGCCCACCTCGAGAATTAATCTTTGAAAGCCTGGACTTGCGAGCAGCCCATCATTGGGATCTGATACTGGATCTGATGAGACTAGTTCTCCTTTTTTTGGCTTTGTGTAGTATGTTTTAAACTCTTCGGCAATATGCTTATAAATCTCTGTTGATTAGATCTGCTATAACAAACCTGTATACTTTTATATCCTTTTGAATATAAAGCGTATTTTTTCTTGTTGAAAAAAAAAAAAGTAAAACTGACGCGTCCAATCCGCACATTCTATAGTGTTGGGAGCCATGGATAGTCTTATCTATAAGTGAGATATTTAATGTATTAATAATAGTTTTTTAAAAGTAAAATTAGAGAATTAGAATATAGAATAATTTAGCACAACTTTACCCTTGTAGATATTTTATAGGGTAAAAAATAAAATTATATGTTAGAGATTTTGGGTCAATCGAATTGAGAGATCTTTTAATAAAGTACTTTTAAAACAAAATTGTTCAAAATTGTAATGATGAAAAAATCTTGAATAAAATTCCAACCATTTATAATGCAAGAGAGATATAATTTAAAAATGTATTGAGTCAATGGAATTGAAACATTTTTTAATAAAATACTTTTAAATCAAAGTTAAAGTACTTTTAAAACAAAATTGTTCAAAATTGTAATGATGAAAAGATCTTAATAAAATTTCAACCATTTATAATGCAACAAAGATATAATTTAAAAATAATGTATTGAGTCAATGGAATTGAAACATTTTTTAATAAAATACTTTTAAATCAAAGTTAAATTACTTTTAAAACAAAATTGTTCAAAATTGTAATGATGAAAAGATCTTAATAAAATTCCAACCATTTATAATGCAACAAAGATATAATTTAAAAATGTATTGAGTTAATGGAATTGAAACATTTTTTAATAAAATACTTTTAAATCAAAGTTAAAGTACTTTTGAAACAAAATTGTTCAAAATTGTAATGGTGAAAAGATCTTGAATAAAATTCCAACCATTTATAATGCAACAGATATATAATTTAAAAATGTATTGAGTCAATGGAATTGAAACATTTTTTAATAAAATACTTTTAAATCAAAGTTAAAGTACTTTTAAATGCAACAGATATATAATTTAAAAATGTATTGAGTCAATGGAATTGAAACATTTTTTAATAAAATACTTTTAAATAAAAGTTAAAGTACTTTTAAAACAAAATTGTTCAAAATTGTAATGATGAAAAGATCTTGAATAAAATTCCAACCATTTATAATGAAACAGAGATATAATTTAAAAATGTATTGAGTCAATAGAATTGAAACATTTTTTAATAAAATACTTTTAAATCAAAGTTTTAATGATGTAAATTCCAACCATTTATAATGAAACATAGATATAATTTAAAAATGTATTGAGTCAATAGAATTGAAACATTTTTTAATAAAATACTTTTAAATCAAAGTTTTAATGATGTAAAGATCTTAAATAAAATACTTTTAAATCGAAGTTTTAATGATTTAAAAGATCTTAAATAAAATTTCAAAACGTAAATATGATTTCAAAGGATAGATGTATTGAAAAATATTTTTTTTTTTAAATAATGTGGACATATTTCATCCGACATTTGAAATATCCTCACTTTTTATTAATATAATCTATAAAGAATATTAAATACATTGTGAACATATTTCATCTCACATTTGAAATATACTCTCTTTTTATTCAACATAATCTATAAAGAATATCAAGTTAAAAACAAATAAAACATAACATGCCAATCACTTTTACCTTTTATTTAACATAATCTAAAAAAATTAGGTCAAAAGAAATATGTACAAATGAAACCTAACATGTCAATCACTTTCACTTCAAAAACAACTTGTACAAATTGGATTTCCAATATCTCCCTACATGAAATTTATTAAAAAAAATCAATTTTTAAAATTTCAAATAATTATATAATTTAATCTTATCACACCATGCATTTTAATAAAATTAGATATCTAAATCATCATGTAAAATATTGTGTTAGCTTAGGTTTTATAAGTATGAGAGTTATTAATATATGGGTAAGTGTAAGATGTTTGCAAGTTACTATAGAGCAGAAGTTGTAATCAAATTTTAAGGTGCAAGTTATTTTATGAAGGAATTAATAATTGATATGGAAGTAATTGATAAAAAATAAAGTCAAAAAATTTAATCTTTCTCAAATTGATAGATATGAGTCTAACATGGATTTATGTGGGTGAAATATTAGTGGCAATGCTACCTATGTGTTTCTTAATATTTACTTAACCATTCACAATACAATATTTAGGTATTTTACCCAAAAATGTGTTCATATGTATAGTCTATGCTTAAAAAGAATACAACACATCCAACAATAAGAAAATGAAATGTAGGAAACCAAATTATTTCTAGAATATATATATTTTATAGTAATGGAAGTTTTGTATAACTATGTGAAATTCCTATTTTCCTAAAAATGGTATGTTACTTTTCCTACAAAATATAAAGCATGTGTTTGGTTAATGGAATGATTGCGTACCTAAATGACAATATTTCCTTAAAATTACTTGCACAATTCTAGAGAATAGTTTGTTCTTACATGCCATTAGTTTTTCAAATTTATTAATGGTTTTTTTTCTAAGTTCACAGTCATAATTCTATTGATTTTTTAAAATATCATACAGACAAAAGATCTTTGTTGTTGTCCTGCCACTAGGAAAACTAGACCAACAACAAAGGAAAATAACATCTGACCATATGTGTTGTTTGTAGATTGTCCAAAAAACTTTAAATACTAGAGGATCCAGATATACTTGTCTATGAGATTGGCAAAAATTATCATATCTATGCCTATTTTTATCTATCATTTTAACAAAAGAGACTGATAAGTTCAAAGGGTTGAGGGCCCGACAGAGAAATCCGGAGAATTTTCTGGTTGATCTTTGTTGTGATCAGACTGATGGTGATGAGATGTTAATGGCTTTGGCTAATTGTTGGAAGCTAGTGGGTGATCCGAAAAGATCTTTTAATGACTATGGTTGAGTTATTAATGCATGTGTTCATTCACCAATTAAGGAATCTTAAAGAAAGAGGAAGAAGATATGAGAAGATGTCACAACCATATAAACATGTACAGAAGTGAAATGAAGCAATAAAAAACAGAAAACCATAAAACCAATGTGATAACGGAGTTTGGCAATCTCGCCTACGTCTCCGGGCCTTTGTCTCAGTGGGTGAGGATTTCTTACTTATGTTCAAAGATTAATAAGTACATCACAGTGGTGCCAAAAGGTTACAAAATTGATTTGGTCTTGTTCTCCCAGATCTCTAGAACCCAACAGAAGAAACGACACTCAAATCAGATAACCAGAGCTCCCAAAAATGGCCCGCAAAGGTGCGCTCCTCAACAACTTCCCTGCATAAGCTTGGCATTCCTTCAGCATAAACTTGCTATGAATACCCCCCTATGGCCTCAAGAAGGCCTAGTTTATATCGATCTGGAGTTGGTTATCATCTCCTAAATTCCTCCCAAGATTTGGCCTCAAAAAGGGCCCAATATTCCCCAATATTGTCCAAAAATCTTCAATAACAAGCATAAAATCATTTAAAAATATTAAATCATAGTTAGAAAACCCACTTTAGAAATATAACTGGGCTCAGCCCCTTTTTCCTGGCACGCACCCCTTAACTCGGTCATATGGCTTCCATGTGGCCAAGCGCCAGCCCCCTCGGGGCTGCGTGCTCGCCCTTAGCCGCAGGTATAGGTCACATGGCAACAAAGGATATGACCATGCCTGGGTTTTGGTATCTGCCCCAGGTCTTATGGCATTGGGTGTGCTAGAGGTAGGTCTAGATCCCATGGCCCCCAAGCCCATGTATTGTTGGAATAGGACACCCTCCATATAAACTGTGGTCACAACATATAATAAAACCCACGGGCTCGGGCTTAGCCCCAACCCCCTTCTGCCACCGTTTATACATTTAAACCACTTTATATATAATAATGCGGCTATGGTATAACAAGCAATACGCTGGCGCAATGGTAATCCGCTCGGTCTAAAGCACTTGCTCGTATGTGATGTTGGGGGTTCAAATCCGGTGAAATCCAAAAAATTTACCCAACACTATAGCCAACCAATGGGTGCCACGTGGCAGCCCATGTCTAGGCCACATGGCACCGTGCCATTGGTCGAAAACATTGCACGTCATCAACCAATAAACGTGCAGTGACCACGTTAGCAACCTACCACATATTCGTACCTGCCATGCAAGTTGTACGGGTTTGCCACATGTCACCTTTGCAGTGGTGACACATGTCACCCCCAGATTGGTCCACCTATCCTATCACCATCTGTATGCCCATTCAACCTGCCAAATGTTCCTGCCACATGTCACCTCCAAAAGCTGCCATGTCAGTTGTACAAAATCTACCACATCTGCACCAACTGTTCTACCACATCAGTTGTACGACCGTACAACCTATATAGTCAGTTGCCACGTGGCACTATACGGAATTTACAGTCAACATTTTTTTGCCTATTTGGCAAAACAAACAGAATGCAATATCAGGAACATACAAGGTCAGTTTGATCATGTTCAAGTTGCATTGGGTTCGTATCGACAAGGACTACACACACGTCTATTTTGAATTCATTATGATAACTTTGATTTTTAGGCCTTTCTGAGGCCCATCAAGCTCCTCAATCTAATTCTGGATCACACCTCCCCACTAAAGGACCTTTTGGTCCCCAAAAGGTTACTGAACAGTCAACAAGCTCGGGATAGGCCACCCATCTTGTCCTCTATCTCTGAACTCTGTCCTGTGCACCTGTCTCATCAAGATCAACTGTAACACAATCATGAAAACTGACAACATATTGTTAGCCATTTGAACCCTTTCACATTTTACCGAAGCTACTATCATCCATGTAGACAAAATTACTAATTATAGCATAAAAAATAGGACTGCAAATGAGCTGATATACTTGTAATATTTGCACGACATGAGCTTATCTTGAAGCAAACTATGATTGATTTTCATTCAATAATCATTTCATGTTCTTGATTAATATCGATTACTTCATTTGAAACAATTATTGGTTTGTTTCTTTCTTGAACTGCCTTCTTTAATTGTTCCATAGTTTGAAGTGTTTTATTTTCCTTTACATGATGAGCATGAACCACATAACCTTGACCTGCTTTGGTTAATTGATATTGATTCTTGTCCTGTAGAAGATTTCCTTACGATCATATAAGTATGGACTACCTAGGACCATTCTACATTCACTTAATGGGACTACGTCATAAGTTACCTCGTCCACATACTTAGACAAAATTGCAAATTTGATTGTGTACTGCTTTGTTATCTGCATTTGATGATGATTTATTATCCATTTAAGTGTGTAGGGATTATGATGTACTTGTGTTTTTAATCCCAATTGCTTAACCAATTCTTCTTAAATTAGATTAGATTGAGATCCATTGTCGATTAATGTGTATATCTGAGTGTGCCACATGATGACCCTGATATAAAACGAGTTACTTCTAGAATCAATTTCTTCACCAATTTTACCTGTCATACTAACCAATGAGACCTTTGACTCATCACTTGAATTTGATCCCAATTCTGTGGGTTGTGTTGTCGTTGCAACTATTTTCCTCCCTTTCTTTTCCTTGAACCACTTTGGTCTCTTCTCGGGATGCAATTGCCAACATCTGTCCTCATCATGTCCCTATTTCTTGCATTGCTTGAAAGAGGGTTTCTCTTCCTTTCTCTTCACTGCAGTTGACTTCTTTCCATGCCACTTCCTTTTGTCCTCTTTCCTTGAAGACGATTCCCCTAATACACCAACACATGTTTTCCCTGCTTCAATGCATGTCTCTTGAACATAAACCTCATCAAGGTTAGTTGGTCCAGACATGAATACATTGTTTCTAATGTGTGCAGGTAAACCTCCTATATACTTCATAAGGGTTTCTTGGGTATGTAAAGGGACATCTAACATCAATTCCATTTTTTGAAATCCATTTGTATACTCTTGCATTGTTTGTCCTTTTCTTAGTTTTAAAGATTTCCGTTCAATTAATGTTTTTTCTTTATAACCCAAAGGATAGAATTTCTTCCTAAGTGAAAAAATGAAACTTTTCCATGATGGAAATACATTACCCACTTGTTGCGTACTATTTTGCAACTTGCTTTGCCACCATATGAGTGATGTACCTGCAAGTCTCAATGATGCCAACTTGAATTTTGTGGCCTCATCCTTGATTTGTTGCACACTATAGTAAACCTCCATCTGTATGACCCAATTTTCAAGTCACTCTGCATTAACTTCACCATCATATATGGGTAATTTAAATTTAAC
This sequence comes from Picea glauca, assembly GCA_000966675.3. Lineage (NCBI taxonomy): Eukaryota > Viridiplantae > Streptophyta > Pinopsida > Pinales > Pinaceae > Picea > Picea glauca. Next base: position 496,529 of record JZKD02S2046598.1, on the reverse strand, counting down.
GTCAAGTTCTAATAATGGCATTTCATTCTTATGTTTATGAACATGTTTCTTTGCATTTGATTTAGAACTTGAACTTGAAGAAGAAGGAGAAGAAGGAGGCGATGATGGAGGTGAAGGAGGAATCTAAGGAGGATCCTCTCCTTCTTCACTTTTTCCCTTTGAATATTCACCCAAAACTGGTCTCTTTCATTCCAAGTAATCATTGTACAAAAATTCCATCATCTCTGACATAGCAAAGAAATTTTTCGAAACTCTTTCTCATCCTGAGAAAGTCCCTCTTTCGATGCCATCTTCTCACTATGAGAATATCTTTTTTTCAATCCAATTAATGGATTCAATTCAACAATCTCTCCTTCACCATGATGTAGCTTTTCCCTGGTTAACATGAAAAACTCAAATCCAAACGTCAACTAGCTCTGATACCACTTGATCCGAAAAGATCTTTTAATGACTATGGTTGAGTTATTAATGCATGTGTTCATTCAAAAATTAAAGAAGCTTAAATAAAGAGGAAGAAAACATGAGAAGATATCACATGCATATAAACATGTAAAAAACTAAAATGAAACAATAAACAACAACAAACCATAACACCAATGTGATAACGGAGCTCGACAATCTCGCCTACGTCTCCGGGCCTTTATCTCAGTTGGTGAGGCTTTCTTATTTTTGTTCAAAGCTTAATAAGTACATCATAATAGTAACAAAAGGTTACAAAACTGATCTGGTCTTGTTCTCCCAGATCTCTAGAACCCAATAAAAGAAATTACACTCAAATCGTATGACCAGAGCTCCTAGAAATGGCCCACAAAGGTGAGCTCCTCAACAACTTCCCTACATAAAAATGGCTTTGGCTTGGCATTCCTTCAGCATAATCCTTCTTTGAATATCCCCTCATGGCCTTAAGAATTCCCGGTTTATATATATCTGGAGTTGTCTATCATCTCCCAACTTCTTCCCAAGATCTGGCCTAAAAAAGGGCCCAATATCCTCCAATATTGGCCAAAAATCTTCAATAACAGGAATAAAATAATTTAAAAATCTTAAATCATAGTTAGAAAACCCACTTTAGCAATATAATTGGGATAATCCCCTTTTTCCTGATGCATGCCCCTTAACTCGGTCATATGGCTTCCATGTGGCCAAGCGCTATCCCCCCAGGGGTTGTGCGCTAGCCCTTGGCCGCAGGTATAGGTCACATGGAAACAAAGGATATGATTGCACCCTATTAGTGCACCTGGGATGTGGTCTCTGCCCCAGGTCTTATGGCATTGGGTGCACTAGAGGTAGGTCCAGATCTCATGGCCCCCGTGCCCGTATATTGTTGGAATGGAGCGTCGTCTATATAAATTGTGGTCACAACATATAATAAAATCCGCGGTTTGGGGCTTAGCCCCAACCCCCTTCTTCCACCATTTATACATTTAAACCACTTTATATATAGTAATGTGTCTATGGTATAGTAGGAAATACAATGGCACAATGGTAATCTTCTCGTTCTAAAGCACTTTCCCGTATGTGAGGTCGGGGGTTCAAATCTGGTGAACTTCCAAAATTTTATCCAACACTATAGCCAACAAATGGGTTCCACGTGGCAGCCCATGTCTGGGCCACGTGGCACCATTCCATTAGTTGAAAACATGCCATGTCATCAACCAATAAATGCATAGTGACCACGTCAGCAACCTGCCACATATTCGTAACTGCCACACAAGATGTATGGGCATGCCACATGTCACCCTTGTAGTGGTGACATGTGTCACCCCCAGATTGGTCCACCTATCCTGTCAACTTCCGTATGCCCAGTCAACCTGCCAACTGTGCCTACCACATGTCACCTCCAAAAGATGCCACATCAGCTGTACAAAATCTACCACATCTATGCCAACTATGCTGCCACATCAGTTGTATGGCCATATGACCTATACAGTCAACTACCACATGGAACTATACAGACTGTACAATCATCATTTTTTTGCTTGTTTGGAAAAAATAACAGAACATGATATCATGATCATACAACGTCTGTTTGAGTCTGTTCAAGTTGCGTTGGATTCGTATTGACAAGTCCTAAGAACATGTCCGTTTTGAATCCATTCTGAGAACTTTTAGTTTTAGGCCTTTTTGAGCCCCATCAAGCTCTTGTATCCAATTCTGGATCACACCTCCGCACTAAAGTACCTTTTGGTACCCAAAAGGTTACTAACTAGTCAACAATCTCGGGATAGGCCACCCAACTTGTCCTCTGTCTATAAACTCTATCTTGTGCACTTGTCTCATCAAGATCAATTGTAACACAATCAATGACAATTGACAACATATTGTTAGTCATTTGAACCCTGTCACATTTTACTGAAGCTACTATCATCCATGTAGACAACATTAATAATGATAACATCAAAAATATGACTGCAAATGAGCTGATATACTTGTAATATTTGCACAACATGAGCTTATCTTGAAGAAAATTTGTGATTGATTTTCCATTCAACAATCATTTATTGTTCTTGCTTAAGATCAATTACTTCATTTGAAACAATTATTGGTTTGTTTCTTTCTTGAACTGCCTTCTTTAATTTTTCCATAGTTTGAGGTGTTTTATTTTCCCTTACATGATGAGCATGAACCACATAATATTGACCTACTTTGGTTAAATAATATTGATTCTTTGTCCTGTAGAAGATTTCATTACGATCATATAAGTATGGACTACCTAAGACCATTCCACATTCACTTAATGGCACTACATCACATGTTACCTCGTCCACATACTTAGATGAAATTGCAAATTTGATTGTGCACTGCTTTGTTATGTGCATTTGATGATGATTGCTTATCCATTTAAGTATGTAGGGCTTATGATGTACTTGTGTTTTTAATCCCAATTGCTTAACCAATTCTTCTAAAATTAGATTATATTGAGATCCACTGTCGATTAATGTATCTATCTTAGTGTACCACATGATGACCCTGATATAAAACAAGTTACTTCTACAATCAATTCCTTCACCAATTTTACCTGTCATACAAACCAATGAGACCTTTGATTCATCACTTGAATCTGATCCCAAGTCCGTGGGTTGTATTGTCACTGCAATTGTTTGCCTCCCTTTCTTTTCCTTCAACCACTTTGGTCTCTTCTTGGGATGCAATTGCCAACATCTGTCTTCATCATGTCCCTCTTTCTTTGAATTCTTGCAAGAGGGTTTCTCTTCCTTTCTCGTCACTGCATTTGAATTCTTGCCATACCACTTCCTTTTGTCCTCTTTCCTTGAAGACGATTCCCCTGATACAACAACACCTGTTTTCCTTGTTTCAATGTATGTCACTTGAACATAAACCTCATCAAGGTTAGTTGGTCCGAACATGAATACAATGTTTCTAATGTGTGCAAGTAAACCTCATATATACTTCATAAGGGTTTCTTGGGTATGTAAAGGGACATCTAACATCAATGCCATTTTTCAAAATCCATCTATATACTCTTGCATTGTTTGTCCTTTTCTTAGTTTTAAATCTTTCCATTCAATTAATGATTTTTCTTTATAACCCAAAGGATAGAATTGCTTCCTAAGTGAAAAAATGAAACTTTTCCATGATGGAAATACATTACCCACTTGTTGTGTTATGTTTTGCAACTTTCTTGGCCACGAGATGAGTGTTGTGCCTATAAGTCTCAATGATGCCAACTTGATTTTTGTAGCCTCATCCTTGATCTATTGCACACTGCAGTAAACCTCCATATGTCTGACCCAATTGCCAAGTCTCTCTACATTAACTTCACCATCATATATGGGTAATTTGAATTTAACATCAAGTTTTAATAATGGCATTTCATTGTTATGTTTATGAACATGTTTCTTTGCATTTTATTTAGAACTTGAACTTGAAGAAGAAGGAGAAGAAGGAGGTGATGATGGAGGTGAAGGAGGAATATGAGGAGGATACTCTCCTTCTTCACTTTTTCCCTTTGAATATTCACCCAAAACTGGTCTCTTTCATTCCAAGTAATCCTCGTACAAAACTTTCATCATGTTCGACATAGTAAAGAATTTTTTTCAAAACTCTTTCTCATCCTAAGAAAGTCCCTCTTTTAATGCCATCTCCTCGTTGTGAGAAGCTCTCTTTCTCAATCAAATTAATGGATTCCCTTCAACAAGCTCACCTTCACCACAATGTATCTTTTTCCTGGTTAACATGAAAAACTCAAATCCAAACATCAACTAGCTTTGATACCACTTGATCCGAAAAGATCTTTTAATGACTATGGTTGAGTTATTAATGCATGTGTTCATTCACCAATTAAGGAAGATTAAAGAAAGAGGAAGAAGATATGAGAAGATGTCACAACCATATAAACATGTATAGAACTGAAATGACGCAAGAAACAATAGCAAACCATAACACCAATGTGATAACTAAGTTCGACAATCTTGTCTACATCTCTGGGCCTTTGTCTCAGTGGGTGAGTCTTTCTTATTTATGTTCAAAGCTTAATAAGTACATCACAACAATGCCAAAATGTTACAAATCTGATTTGGTATTTTTATCCCAAATTTGTAGAACCCAATAGAAGAAACGACACTCAAATCGGATGACCAGAGCTCGCAAAAATGACCCGCAAAGGTGTGCTCCTCAACAACTTCCCTACATAAAAATGTATTTGGCTTGGAATTCCTTTAGCATAAAAATACTCTGAATCTTCCCCCATGGCCTCAAGAAGGCCTGGTTGATATATATCTATATTTGGTTATCATCTCCCAACTTCCTCCCAAGATCTGGCCTTAAAAAGGGCCCAATATCCCCCAATATTGGCCAAAAATATTTAATAACGGCATAAAATCATTTAAAAATCTTGAATCATAGTTAGAAAACCCACTTTAGAAATATAATTGGGATAAGCCCATTTTTTCTGGTGCACACCCCTTAACTCGGTCATATGGCTTCCATGTGTCCAAGTTCCAACCCCCTACGGGTTGCGTGCTAGCCCTTAGCCGCAGGTATAGGTCACATGGCAACAAAGGAAATGACTGCACCCTATTAGTGCGCCTGGGTTGTGGTATCCACCCCAGGTCTTATGGCATTGGGTGCGCTAGAGGTAGGTTTGGATCTCCTGGCCCCGGTGCCCATATATTGTTGGAATGGAGCACCCTCCATATAAACTGTGGTCACAACATATAATAAAACCTGTGGGCTGAGAGTACCAATTCGTATAAACCCCCTTCCACCATCATTTATACATTTAAATCACTTTATATATAATAATGGATATGGTATAACAAGAAATACAATGGCGCAATGGTAATTCGCCCGGTCTAAATCACTTGCTCGTACGTGAGGTTGGGGGTTCAAATACGGTGAAATCCCAAAATTTTACCCAACAATATAGCCAACCATTGTGTGCCACATGGCAGCCCATGTCTAGGCCATGTGGTACCATGCCATTGGTCGAAAATATTCCACGTCATCAACCAATAAACATGCAGTGACCATGTCAGCAGCCTGCCATGTATGCATACTTGCCACGCAAGCTGTACGGGCATGCCACATGTCACCCTTGAAGTAGTGACACATGTCACCCCTAGATTGGTCCACCTTTCCTATCAGCATCTATACACCCATTCAACCTACCAAATGTTCCTACCACGTGTCACCTATAGAAGATTCCATGTTAGTTGTACGAAATATACCACATCTATGCCAACTGTGTTGCCATGTCAATTGTATGACCTATACAGTCAACAACCACGTGGCACTATACGAACTGTACAGTTAGCATTTTTTTGGCTGTTTGAAAAAACGAACAGAATGTGATATCAGGTGTATAAAATGTCTATTTGAGCCCGTTGCAGTTGGTTTGTATCGACGAGACCTACACACACTTTCGTTTGGAATCCATTCTAAGAAATTTTATTTTTAGGCCATTCTGAGCCCCATCAAGCTCCTAGATCCGATTTTGGATTAATGGGAGATGAGAAAGAATCTCTTTGAGCATCATATGAAGACCATCGCATTGAATTTGAACTGTGTTTTGGGAATCCTCCTTGGTTTGAAGCATTTGTCTCATAAAGGTCTTGATGTGCCAATATAGTTCTATTGTCTTACAATAGCGAGTTTCCTAACCTCTTGTGTGACCTATATCTAGAACCCAATGAATAATGGTCTCATATACTTTAGAATCAGTGGTCATGTCCCCCTCTAAGTTGACAGTAGCTTCAAATTCATCAAGAGTTCTCTGAAAGTGATGGGGATTGTTTCTTTGGTATTTGTTGGTCACATTGTAGGCCTCTTGTTGCACTCTAGTATCTGGTCTTCCCTCATTCTGATGTAGTGAGGAAGAAGTTGTTGGAGCCCCCGAACTACGACAGTAACCTGGAGGATAACCATGATTGGGAGCCATGGTGTCGCAGATGAGAGTATGGAATGAGGGGTGATATAAGAGAGAGAGCATGGGCTGAGAGTACTAATCGTTGACTGTGGATGGGAAGTACCTGGGATCTAGAGCCGAATTCTCAATTTGAAGAGAAGGAATCATACTATGATGAAGTGTAGCATCCATCATTTGAAATGCAGAGCATATCATAGAGAAGGAGGGTTGTGAGGGGAGAATGAATCCACTCGATGAGAGGACGGGTAATTAATCTCATTTATCTCATTATCCATGTGGCATTGTTGACTATACCTTGATATGATAGCTAGGCATGAGGACACATGGGAGTTCACATGGATTCTTGCTTCATGTGTCATAGGGTGAATACCCTGCCTTAATTGCTGAAGATAAATGTTGGCTAGGAGGTCATGTCACTATACTCTGTTGTAGTTCAAGCAGTTATCGATGACGTCCACCTGACTACATTCACCCACCTCTACAAGGGCCCTTAAATCTTGAGATAGATGGAAATTTGGAGGATCATCCCATTGTTCAAGGTCTACTCCTATGGGATTCACTCCATTAATGATCCTGTTTTCATCCTCAGGGATGGGCCTCCCATTGGTTAACTTCCCAAGAACCCCATTCAGGGCTTGGTGGTCCATCAGGGTTATGGGGATTCCCATGGAGCCTATGGAGTTTCCCATTCCATGTGTATTAGGGTGAAAACCTGGCACATACCCCCTTCTATAGTAAGTCCTACTCGACCTCCCGGTCTTGGATCATTCAAGATACTGAGTCAGATCGACTCTTTGGGTCCTTGCAGGTACCCAAAATTACTGTACATAGGCCCTTTTTCTCCTAAGTGACCACGACTATGACCGTGGATCAATCCCTTTGTGATTTCGAGCTTCGGGTATATCTTGATCTCTATCTTTGACACTTTTTGAAGTGTTCTCCTCCAAAATCCGGACCTTGTGCCATGTGCCTCCTTTGATTTTGACGTCCCAACAATGCTTCAAGTTTCACGACTTCATGAGACTCCCGTTCACCTTACCCACAAACTTCCAGACTTCTGACTTCCAAACCTCCTAATCCACTGCCATGTGCCTTCTCTGCAACCAATAGTTGACATTCCTATTGTAGGAAAATCTCCCCGCGGACAGGTATATTGCCTCAAAGAGCTAGACCCTGAACTCTAATATAGAAAGTGCTTAATGTGGACATTGACTTCCTTTCAAATCTATACAAACTAATGTATGAGAAGGAAGGAGATTAGAAGTACCTTTCAATCGACGTTTGTCCCTGCATGCTCCGAGTTGAGCTCCAAACTCTCGCTCCTCGATGAGTCCTGTAGACAAACAAAGTATGACCACTTTCTACTCTATTAATATTAGCTTGAAAATAGATCTATCTATCAACGATAAGTTCATGTAAGATCAGACACAAACTAGAAAGAAACAGGCCAAGCAAATTATATTAATGAGGACAAAACATTGCTTACAGCCATGGATTGATTGCAGCAGCTCTGCCAAGTCCTCCTTGTCTACCCCTTTCTCAAAATATCCATGATCCGAATGATGACAACTTCACTGATTGCTCCCTATGAGATCATAGGTCTCTTGCTTCCAAAATACCTTTGTTCCAGCACCACTTATGAGATCATAAGTTTGGTGTGATTCTCTCTTTTCCCATCCTCTTTCACCATTAGAAAGCTTGCTTATATAGCCTTGGAGAGGCTTTAACCACTTGAGATATCCTTGGGGAATTTGAGGATTTTCCTCCTTCAGTTGAGGATCTGACCTAAGATCATGGCTGGACTAGGGATTCGAATTCAACTGCCTTCCAAGAATGAAAGGATCCTTCCCCCATTCACCTCAACAACTTAACTACTGCCCATAATAGGTAGCGCTCCCTCAAAAGGACCATCAAAGCGTTGTAGTGCTCCCTAGTAGGCTTTAGGGGGGCGCCATCACTCTCAAAATCTATAGCACTCCCTCAAAAGGGATAGAGGAGATTTATAACACTCCCAGACAGTGTAAGGGGGAGCGTCGGTGCTCCTAGAAGAGGTATAGGGGAGTGCTCTCCTCCAAAAGCTAGTTTTTTTTAGTGTTTTCAGATGGAAAAAGGTTTTCAAGCCTGTTGACTCATTTCTCCTCTTCCAAATCAAATGTTTGAGGTGTTTCAAGTGTCCTTCTCATGTCGTTATAGGCATGACATAGGCATCATGGAAGCATTCTTTCTTTGACACTTGCAACACTTGTGAGCAACATGCGACACTTGTGACCTTGTGAGAAAAATGCGACACTTGCAACCTTTGTAATGACGACACTTTCGACACTATCAAAGTGAGTAATTTCGATGTGTAACAGATTTCCCCCCAAAGTATGAAGTTAGAAGACAGGAACTGATAACTGAAATTATTTGTAGATTTTCAAGCAAGGGTATAGATGCGAAGAACCTGATAGAAGCTGCACACAAACATCCAACAAATATTATGACATGTTTCAAACCCAAGGCATGCATACCTATGATTGGGTGATCAAGACTTGCAAGATATGGCTGCCATAAAATACACTGCGGATCCATAATCGTATTGATAAAAAGGTATAGCCACTGAAAATACACTATGGATATATACTCTAATGACATGAACTAATCGTAGCCATGAAGAATACACAGTGGATCTACAAGATGACAAGACATAGCCACAACCAATACAAAGTGGATCTATGTAACAGTATATGTGTCATTGTTCAAGAGAAACTCCTTCGCAACCTGGGCAAAGTACATATCAACGTGATTACTCAACCCAGGGTCTTATTACCGATCCCAGTGTGGTACGATTCTAACCATGTGAATAGATTAACCGTTAACAATTGCGAGGGAGATCACCATTAATGTCAATGATTCCCAAGGTACCCTAGTACATTCCAATGAATGTGAATGGATGAGCTGGAGTCAAACATCCATGGAATCATCCAATCATAGGTCAATGATGTAAACCTACTGTCGAATGTGAGGAGGCCTGCCATTGAGGCATGTAGGACCCAAAGTACTAACTGGTCTCTAAGCTTAATTCCTGGATAATGTGCTGAGGTCGACAGGAATAAGCTCGTCGAAAGAGGGCCTTGACATATCCCCCATCAACGACACAAAAAACACATATAGATGTAATTGGTAGATCAAATGAACATGGACTGACACGGGTATTGAGACAAGATATTTGTGATGGTTGACTCTCGAGGAAGATACTTCCCTTGAACATTGATGCACAACAGCAGAATGATGACATGGACCAAAACTTGATGATGCAGTGGATGCTGTGACTTACATCAGGTGACCCAAAGGAGTGAAAAAACTCAAAGGATTGGCTCAATGCAGAGGTTTAGCGGATTATAATGCATGCAAATGAAAAAGTGTCATGTTCAAGGGTGACTCTAAGAATTACTTGGTAATGTTCTCACAAAGCTACTTGTCTTGCTTCTTTCAATTTTTCCCCCATCCAGATAGACGAGTACCTCTTTTTAATTTAACGAGATTGAGGAGGGTAACACATGTTCGATATAAATCACCTTCGGTAAGTTCCTCTTTATTTGTTTAACAAACTGGAAGAAGTAAGGGTTCGATCCTGTATGGGCTTGTCGATGTGTACTTTAACGAGTCCAAAGACAGAAAACTCGAAGGTTTTTCAGAATTATAGAGTTTGGAAAAACACTTAAAAGAGAACTCTCTCAGTTCCTTTTTCATACAATAGTCTAACGAGACCAAAAAAGAGATAAACTATCGCTCAAAAGATGCCCTTTCGAACCTTTTAACGAGTGTGAAAGGAAGCAAGGTCACTCGACAATCTTTATATATTTAGAGAGTCTGAAAAGAGCTTAAAGGAGACTCTAGGGGGTTCCTTTTTCGTGTATCCATGCGGGTCTGAAAAAGAGATAAAAGTCTACTCGGTTGCATTCTCATGTATTTACGAGCGCAAGAAAGAACAAAGACTAAGCTCGGTACTCTACCCCCAGCTTGAAAGCTAGTGACTTGACTCCAAAAGGATCATCAAATGCTGGAGACATGCCACCCAAGCTTCAATTCATTCACCGACTTTGAGGTTGTCACCAATTTCTATGCTAGATGGAGAAAAAGGATACAGGTGGATGAAATGAAGGTTCAAAAATGAGACCTAACAAAAGACTCGACTAGACATCTACGAGATCTGGCGAAAGACTCAACTTGAAGGGAGAGGGGATTGTTTCATTTTTTAATGAGCTTGACATAGGAAAAGAACTATGCTCAAGACCTTTGTTTCATTTTTTAATGAGCTTGCCATAGAGAAGAAAAACTATGCTCGTGGTTTCATCTGGATCATGGCTTCCAAGAGGATAATGCTCTGGAAGGGTACCATGTCAATGGACAAAACTTGGTCATGGCTTCCAAGAGATCTTCACTGGATGGAAGAGAATCACTCTGGAAGGGACAAATGTCATTGGTCGTGACAGGGGTAAGGAGATCAGGCTCCAATAACCCTACCTAAGAGATCACCATGTCAACTACCGGATCCAAATCATCGGAAGTTGGGGTCATGGGAGACAATGCCACATAATTGACATGCGACGGGGGTGATACTATCTGCATATAAGAACCACTTAGGGAGGTAACCCAGTCAGGGCCGATGAATGAAAGTTGATCAATAGTCACAATTCTTCCATCATGAGGGAAAGATATCACACGGAAAAGGGTGGATATAAGAGATTTCATAGCATAGACATAATCCCGCCCAAGGAGTAAAGTGAAATCCAAGGGGTCTTAGACTACCATGACATTGATAAAGGCAGTTTTCCCTCCCAAAGTTACAGGAAACTGAGGAAGGATCCCTAAAGGTTGAATAGTCCTTCTATTAAAAGCTAAAAGATTCTGTGTAACTAGTGCAAGTTGCAGACAACCCAAAGTGTACCAAGCAACAGAAGACAAAATACTAACGGACTCACCTTCATCTATCAGCGTTGGAGGAACGTCCCGACCATGAACCTATACTGTAATATGGAAAGGAATGTGAGAGGGAAGATGAGGTCTAGTTAGTGCACCCCAATAAAAAAGGATGGCCTCGTTACTTGGAGGGGGTTTCACAGGAGATGGAGGAATTCCCCCCAGTATGGTAGAGTCTGTATTAACAAGAAAAACATGGGCAATATTGGGTTTACTCTCCAGAAGGAGAGTAGGATCGATCGATGATTGGATCGGATCAACCAATGGTGGAATTGGATAGACCACTTTGGCACTCCTCAAAGGAAGAGTGGGACTGACCGAGGAAGGGACTGGATCAGTCGCTTTGACATTCCTTAATGGAGGAATGGTATCGACCGATGGAAAAACTGGATCGATCACTTTATCACTCTTTAGAGGAAGAGTGAGACTGACCGAGGAAGGGACTGGATCAATCACTTTGACATTCCTCGATGGAGGAATGGGATCGACTGATGGCGAGACTGGCTCGACCACTTGAGTTTCATTCTCCAAGGGAAGAATGGGGTTGATGGGTGAAAACGGATCGACCACTTTGGTGTCACTCTTTTGATGAAGAGAGGGGTTGATCGATGACAGAACTAGATCAACTACTTGGGTTCATGGTTCAATCGAGGAGGAAGCTAGATTGACCACCTGATCAACTGGATTGACCAGGGATGGAACTGGATTGACCAGTCCATCGAATAATGATGGGTTGGGGGAAAGCTTACGATAACCTTTTGGAAGTTGAAGTTTTTCCAAAAGAGAAGAAGCCTCGTCCATGCGAGGACAAAGGTGAGAGTAATGATTACCTTTACATAACATGCAAGGGAACTTGACAGTTTTCTTCTTCTTACCAACCTGAACATCACTAGTTGATGGGATATCATTGACATGACAGACAGAGGCCGATGATGTAGAGGACCACATTTCTAATACCTGGGTAAGACTGGGGAAATCCCTCAGAAATTGGTCACCCTTACAACGGCTGCAAGGGAATTTGGGTTTTGGATTCTTCATTTTAATCTTGTTGACCTCATCAACACTCCCAATACTATTAATAATAACTGGTTTCTTAGAGCCAACATTTGATGTTGTTGGGGCCTTGGTCCTTTTTGGGTTCTTCTTCTTCTTCTCTTTCTGTTTCTTCTTCTTCTGATCAACCTGGCTACTTACTTTAGAGATTTCACTAGGCGAAGAAGGAGAAATGGAAGGAGAATTGATGGGCAAAGAAGGCAAAAAGTCAACGTGAGGTTGATGTGTGGGTGGTGTATTGACATCCAAAGTATTAGGTGCAACTGAAACATTGGGAGAATTCAGGATCACCAGAATTGGGAACAACCAAACTGGTAATCCAATAGTGAGTCTTGGAAGACTCAGTGTGGCAACATATGGAGGACCAAAGTCTCCAAATGAAGGATAGGTGTAAGGTTCCCCAGGAGAAGGAGTTCCTCCATTGGTACTCCCAAGATTCGATGCCATTGACACTGACTCGGCCTAAGGTCCACTAAGTAAAACAAAAAACACACGCTATGAATCTGAGAAGTAATCAATCAAAAAAACCTTCCTTCGATGAAACCACTAGCTGGTGATGAAATCCAACGTTGCGAGATCAAAATAGGAAGGGGAGGGGATATAGCGGGTGGATTAGTTACGTTGGTGACCTGCTTAACGGACTTATGCCTTGGTGCAAGCTTCCACGCAGTAATTGTGGATTTACCCTCCAAGGAGCCCGAGTGAGTTTGACCAACATCTGTTCCAGGTACAGTGAGACTTCCCTTCATTGTCACCTTGTGTGAGACCCTAAATATTATGGCTACTAAGGTCACCAACTCATAGTCAGCCCCTGGGCGGGTATAGTCGACAGTCCAATCGAAATGTATGGGAAAGATAACAAGTCCAAAATCAACTTGAAAGGATTCCACTCAACATTGTGGGTATACCTTCCAGTGACCCCCAATATACGATTCGACCACTACAAATAGTTGAACCACGGAGGGATAATCTCTGTAACTCACCCGAATGCGACCTCGTGCGTAACCCCTATGTGAGAGGGGGATCCCAGGAAGACTAATACGAAAATTGGATTTGAATATCCCTACCGCAAGATACTAATTTTGTTTGATAGCTTTGGAAATTTATCCTTTCAACCTATTCCAAAGCCATACACCTTAAACTAATGTAGGTTTGCTAACAAAGATGTAAAAAGTCTGATAAATTTTAGTTAAGCATTGATTTTAATGGTTGTTGTTTACTCAGAGGGTGTACAAAAGTGAAACTGATGGAATGATGACTCAATTCCAAAAAATATGCATGAAATATGATAAGCAATCATTTCTTTTCAATGAATACCTATTTAAGGGAAAGAGGAAGAGTCATTTTCACTATCAAACACTTGATAAGGAATGCCCTCAATCAAATCCAATATGATGCTACAACATTTCAGAAATGCAAACTAATCATTAAGATGTACTTTTGTCATTTTCACGTGAATGATAATCAATTCAATGCAAAACTTTTCCTTCCAGCTACCCTTTCAGATCAAGGAGATTCAGACAATAAAATGCAGATTTCGCACAAACAACACACCCTTTTGTAATCAAACAAGAGAAAGAAAATAAAAAATGCAAAAGGAAGGAGAAAGATATTGGATCATATGACCTCAAAGAACCAAATGAGAAGAGTTACAGACTTCAGATGTCCTTCACTAGAGTTCCCGCTTAGTCGGATAGGAGAGAAGAAAGTAAGGGATTGATTTCAAGCTCTCAACAACAAAAACTCAAAAATAAGGGAGAAGGGCATAAAATCTGAACAATAAGGTGTTTACTTCTCAGGATGAAGGATGTAAAAGGTCAAAGGAAGCATCATTGAATCACAAAGCAGCTCAACAAGTGAAAAACAGGGTTTGGACCTCCAAAAATTGCAATTTTTGAAGAGATTTTGGGCAAAAAGGGTTGGCACTCTGGTATAAGGGCCACTAGAGCATTATAAATCTCTACCCAACAGCTTAAGGGAGCACTGACACTCTGTTAACAAGGTAGGGGAGCGCTGGAGTCCTAAAGCTCACAAGAAGTCCAAAAAAAACAAAATTTCAATGGAATTTTGACAATCAGGCTGAGTGTGATGGGGTAAAGAGTCAATCAGCAAGTGAAATTAGATAAATGGGGTGAACAAGGTCTAAAAAAAAAGGTAAGACAAGGTTTATGAGAAAAGAAAAAACCAAAAGTTTTGATTCGTTCCCCAGCGGAGTCGCCAGTTTCTGTTGTAGGAAAATCTCCCTGCGGACAACTAGATTGCCTCAAAGAGCTAGACCCTACACTCTAAGACAGAAAGCGCTTAATGTGGACACTGACTTCCTTTCAAATCTATACAAACTAATGTATGAGAAGGAAGGATATTAGAAGTACCTTTTAATCAACATTTGTCCCTGCATGCTCCGAGTTGAGCTCCAAACTCTCTCTCCTCGATGAGTCCTGTAGAAAAACAAAGTACGGCCACTTCCTACTCTATTGATATTAGCTTGAAAACAGATCTATCTATCAACGATAAGTTCATGTAAGATCAGACACAAACTAGAAAGAAACAGGCCAAGCAAATTATATTAATGAGGACAAAACATTGCTTACAGCCATGGATTGATTGCAACAGCTCTGCCAAGTCCTCCTTGTCTACCCCTTGCTCAAAAGATCCATGATCTGAATGATGACGAATTCACTGATTGCTCCCTATGAGATCATAGGTCTCTTGCTTCCAAAATATCTTTGTTCCAGCACCACTTATGAGATCATAAGTTTGGTGTGATTCTCTCTTTTCCCATCCTCTTTCACCATTAGAAAGATTGATTATATAGCCTTGGAGAGGCTTTAACCACTTGAGATATCCTTGGGGAACTTGAGGAGTTTCCTCCTTCAGTTGAGGATCTACCCTAAGATCATGGATGGACTAGGGATTCGAATCCAACTACCTTCCAAGAATGAAAGGATCCTTCCCCCATTCATCTCAACAACTTAACTACTGCCCAGAATAGGTAACACTCCCTTAAAAGGACCATCAGAGCACTGTACCGCTCCCTAGTAGGATTTATGGGGGCACCAACACTCTCAAAATCTATAGCACTCCCTCAAAAGGGCCAGAGGAGCTTTATAATGCTCCCAGATAGTGTAAGGGGGAGCGCCGACGCTCCCAGAAGATGTATAGAGGAGTGCTCTCCTCCAAAAGCTAGTTTTTTTGGGTGTTTTCAGATGGCAAAAGGTTTGCAAGCCTGTTGACTCATTTCTCCTCTTCCAAATCAATTTTTTGAGGTGTTTCAAGTGTCCTTCTCATGTCATTATAGGCACGACATAGACATCATGTCAGCATGCTTTCTTTGACACTTGCGACACTTGTGAGAAACATGTGACAATTGCAACCTTGTGAGAAAAATGCGACACTTGCGACCTTTGTAATGATGACACTTGCGACACTATCAAAGTGATTAATTTCGATGTGTAACAATTCCTCCACGACTTCACAATTTCGTGACTCTCCTCTTACAACACCTCCAAACTTCCCGAACCACAAAGTGCCAAAACACCTTACAGCCAACCTCCACGTAGTTCTCCCAGATCTGATGGTATGGAACAATCTGCCTCCCTTTGGAACAGATCTCGTTCATGGATTTTGGGAAATATTAAGGGTTCTTCCCCTTAAATATTTCTCCTCCCTCTCCCTCATGATATTTTCTTCCTCGACCTTCTTCATCCCTCAGAACACTTTCTTCGACACATAGTCGAAATCTCGACCTGTGCACACCTTGCAATGGGTTCTCTTCCACACTCAACTTTCCTGTGACTAAAGTCACAATACTCTTCCTGATCTTTCGAGTCTAAGACTCTGTCATGCACTCCTTGCATACAGAATTCCTTCAATATTGACCACTGAAGGATGACCTTGCACTCCTTGCAACAATCCTTTTACACTTGCTTGTTCCTCCTGAACAATATGACTTTGAGGGTAAATCCTCCTATACGCAAACTCCAACTATTTCAACTGAACCTCTGAGTCAAAACAGACTCGCTCACACACTCCTTGTAGATGCATATGCACTCTTTGCATATATAAGTTTCATGCTATCTCTTCTGAGCTTCGAGTTGAAACAGACTCGGTCACACACACCTTGCGGACACTATGCACTCCTTGCACTTGCTCAATGAAGAGAAATAATTGAAACTTATTCAATCTTCACAGTGACTCATACATTTAACCAAGTAAATGCATTCATAAACCACAAGAACAAATAATAACAAAGAGTTTCAAATAAGCAAAAAATCTACCATTCATTCATCTATATAGACACAACAACAACATACATTTTAGAACAATGCTCCTCTGTTATATTAATTCAACAGTCATATACATGGACTCATACACTGTTCTTCAACACTATACAATATATACAATAGATTCAATAGCTCCTCACATCTAGAGAGCCAACAACAACTACTATGGAAATCTACACAATATATTCAACATCCTATCAACTATTGTCTATCAGCAGCCTTCTCTCAGCAATAATACAAAGATTTATACAAGAGGGATCTTCAAGATATTTCCCTCCAACAACTCTAGACTATCCTATCAATTTAAAATCTATCAACTACTTAAACATTTATTACAATAAACATTTGAGTCAAACAGATAAGAGCGAAATCTCCAGATCTATACTACAATATTTGACATTAAAAAAAAATACATTCCCTCATCGATCTTATGCGATGACTTAGCCTTCAGGCATTAAATATGATCATAAATAAAAATATTCCCTAGATATTAAATTAATATGTCAACTTTGGAATTCAAAATATTTCAAAATACACGCTAGTGTGCCCATATGTCGTCCACACACGCTCTGTTGGCAATGCTCCTGCATCACACTCATCTGGCTGAAATATTCATGGACTCCTTGTTCATGCATTCCTGCACCAACTTTCCTTGCTTTTGAATATTCGCTTCACTTACCCAATTGGAATCCTCTATTGGGTGTCCTTTCCACTTTACCAAATACTCAAAATATGTCTTCCTTCGGGTCTTCTTGCCAATCCGTCGATCCACAATCTTCTCCATCTGCAACTTCTCTGCTACAGGTATCTATTTTTCCCACTGAATCTTCTTTTGATCTTTTGACCCTTCAGCTCCATCTTCCCTATAAGGATACAGGTATGCAATATTGAATATGGGTGATATTCCCAAATTCTTTGGCATCTCTATTTCATAAGCATTCTCACCAAATCTTCTCAGGATTTTGCACAGTCCTATCTTTTTCAACTTCAGCTTGTTGTATGTTCCCCCTGGAAACCTCTCCTTCCTTAGATGTGCTAGAAATTGATCTCCAAATTCAAATTCAAGTTTTCTCCTGTGTTGATCAAATCTACATTTATACTCATTGCTTCTCTTCTGCAATTGCTGCTTAATTTGATCATGAAGCTTCTGCATTTATGTAGTGAAATATTCATCTCCAATGCTCCTAAAAGCATTATGCTCTAAGTCTCTTAACTCTAACACTCCCCTCAGATTCATTCCATACACTATTTTAAATGGACTCTTCACAGTGCTTCTATTCACTGAGTCATTGTATGAAAACTCCACTTGTGCTAGAATCTAATCCCACTGACTATGGTGTTTAGTGACCAAACTCCTCAGAAAATATCCTAAAATTCGGTTCACCACTTCAGCCTATCCATCTGTTTGTGGGTGATATGCAAAATTAAAGGATAGTTTTGTTCCAAACTTCTTCCACAATGTTCTCCATAAATGACCAACAAATTTGGTGTCCCTGTCTGAAACTATACTCCGGGGAAATCCATGGATTCTCACAATCTCTTAGAAAAACAAATTTGCAACATGCATTGCATCACTGTTATTCTTGCATGGGATAAAGTGTGCCATCTTAGAAAATTTTTCAACTACCACAAATATGGAATCACTTCCTATTTATGATCTTGGCAACCCCAACACGAAATCCATGCTTATTGCATCCCAAGGACTTTCTGGAATAGGCAATGGTTGATATAACCCAGTGTTCTGTCTCTTCCCCTTTGCATACAGACAAATATTACATTTGTTCACTAAATTCTTTACTTCTTCCCTGATACCTAGCCAATAATATGAACCATTTAACTGTGCAAACGTTTTTTCATGCCCAAAATGTCCATCTATACCTCCACTATGTTTCTCTTTCAGTAGGTTATCCCTCATCGAGCATTTTGTTATGCACAACTGGCATCCTTTGAACAACAACCCATCCTTAATCAGATATTCATCCCACTGGCTTCTGTCTCTGAGCACAAGATTCATGCATGCTTCATATGCTCCTCTGAAATATGGATCATCACGGTACATTTCCTTAAGGTGTTCAAACCCCAAAGTTTTGACCTGAAATTCCTGCAAAATCAAACTTCTCCTTCTCAATGCATCAACAACCTTGTTAGCATTACCAGAAATATGTTCAATGAAA
This sequence comes from Picea glauca, assembly GCA_000966675.3. Lineage (NCBI taxonomy): Eukaryota > Viridiplantae > Streptophyta > Pinopsida > Pinales > Pinaceae > Picea > Picea glauca. Next base: position 477,669 of record JZKD02S2046598.1, on the reverse strand, counting down.
AAAGTGAAAATTTTCATAAACTCTATCCCCTTAGCGTGTCTCTGGTTTAATTTCTCTTGTCTGGTTATGAATTGTAAAGATTGATTATCGCTATACAAAACAAACTCCTTCGGTACAAGATAATGCCTCCATTTCTTCAAAGTTTGGATTATAGCATAAAACTCTTTATCGTACGTGGAGTAATTCCTTTTAGCTTCATTTAAATTCTCACTAAAATATGCAATAGGTCTGTTTTCTTGGCTTAATATCGCTCTAATTGCAACTCCACTCACATCACATCTCACCTGAAATGTCTTTCTGAAATTCGGTAAAACTAGAATTGATTGTTCTATTATCTTCTCCTTCAATATATTGAAGATCTTCTCAGCCTCTTCTGTCCATTTGAAATAATCGTGTCTTTTCTTCACTATATCCATCATTTGAGCACTAATCCTGCTAAAATTTTTGATGAACTTTCGGTAAAAACTTGCCAATCCATGGAAGATTCTTACCTCAAATATACTCTTTGGTGATGACCATTCTCTGATTTCTTTTACCTTTTCGGGATCCATCTTCAATTCATTTGAAGAAATCACAAAACACAAATATATGAGTTATGTCTTCATGGAAGAGGACTTTTTTCAGATTAATCAACAACTTCTCTTGCTGCAACGTTCTCATCACCAATGTTAAATGTCTCAAATGCTCTTCTTTAGTCTTTCTAAAGACCAATATATCATCCAGATATACAATCACAAACTTATTAATGAAATATTTCAACACTTCATTCATCGGCCTCATAAAAGTACTTGGGGCATTTATCAAGCCATTCATACAATCCCTCATTTATCTTGAATGATGTTTTCCACTCATCACCTTCTCTCATCCTTATCTAGCGATATCCACTTTTCAAATCTATCTTTGAAATATAGTTCACTCCACTCAAACAATCCATCAAATCATCCATCCTTGGCAATGGAATTTTGTATCTGATGGTGATCTTGTTTATGGCCCTTAATTTTGTACACATTCTCCATCCTCCATCCTTCTTCGGACTCAATACAATTGGTGCTACACATGGACTCAAGATTTCCCTAACCAATCCTTTGTCTAATGGATCCTGAACCTATCTTTTCACCTCCTCATTCTCTTGAGGTGTCAATCTGTATGTTTCTTTTTTTGGCAGGCTTGCTCTTGGTATCAAATCAATGTGATGGTTGATACTTCTGATAGGTGGAATTGAGCTTGGAAACTCATACACTACTATGTCAGCAAAATTATCTAACAGTTCTTGAACTTCCTTAGGAAAATCCTCCACTGAATTACTTGTAAGGATAAATTTCGGTTTCCTCTCCACATCAAACTGCATCTCTTGTTCCTTCTTGACTTCATTCAGGAGTTCCTTCCCACTCATGAGAAGTATGCTCTTGTTGGCTTCATCCTTCACTTTATTCTCTTGAATTGGAAACAACATGTGTGTCCTACCATTCTTCTCCAAGATGTAAGTATTTATCCTCCCATCATGGATGGAATTTCTATTATACAGCCATGGCCTTTCCAAAAATACATGACATACATCCATGGGAATCACATCACACAAAATCTCATCTCTATATCCACCTATTTTAAATTCAAGAAGGAATTTTTTAGTTATTGTTACCTGGTGACCTTTATGAAACCATGATACTTTGTACGACATTGGATGTGCATTCGTCTCCAACTCCAATTCCTCCACCATCTCTCTGGATACTAGGTTGTCAATGCTCCCACTGTCAAATATTACCTTGCAAAATCTATCCTTCATCTTGCAAGCTGTCATGAAAAAATTGCTCCTTTGCGTTGGATTTTCAATCTATGGCTCTTTCTTCAAAAGAACCTTCTTCATTATCAATGACTTCCCATCCTCTGCACCTTCTGCCTCAACATATGTCTTCTGTGTTTCTGAAATGTGAGCTTCGCCTCCTTCTTTCTTTCTCTTGGTACATTCCCAAGACACGTGCCCTGTCTTTCCACATGCATAACATCTTACTTCTCCTCCTCTGCCTCTTCCTCTTCCTTTAGGAAAATAGTTTCTACCACCACTTTTCCTTCCTCTGGAACTTCTTCCTCTCTCAAAGTGACTATGTGGATTCTCTGTCTCACCTTTGGGATTTTGTGTCTTGTCATGGGAAACTCCTTTGCCTCTGTTTAAGCTTCTACCTCTGTTTTGTTGACTCTGCTTCCCAGCCAACATTTCTTCTTCTTTCAGCGCAATATGATACACATCCTCTTCTGTTCTAACTATTGCCATGCTGATTTCATCCCAAATTTCATATCCCAGGCCGTTGATATACCTAGAAACTTTTTATTCATATCTCTCTCTCTCTGTCCAGCCCTAATGTTCAATCTATAGATTTTCTCCATGTACTCCTTCATGGTCATTCCCTTCTATCTCAAGTTCTGCATCCGTCTGAATAGATTTATCTAGTAATCTTTAGGTATGAATTTAGCCTTTATCTTGGCTACCATTCTATCCTAGCTCTTAATATTTTTTTTTCCCTTGCTCCTCCTATCAACCTGCAGTTCATCCCAGCATAGTGTTGCATGTCCTTTCAACCTAGTGACAACATGTCTCACCTTTTTCTCTTCTTTGACATATTCATATTGAAATACTTGTCCATTTCTCATATCCAATCAATCAATTCTTCAATGTCTAAATTACCTTCATAGATTAGGACATCGATCTTCTCTCTGGCTCCCAACTTGACAACCACTTTCAGCAAGCATTCCTCTGCAACATCCTCAACTACAACTTCGTCAACTTCTACTTCTTCATTCTCTGCATCACTGATGTCTCCAACATCAAGTGCTCTTCTTTGTTCTATTTCCATGGAATCCAGCCTTGCTTTGAGTTCTCTCATTTCTCTTTCCATAGCTCTATTTTCTATGAGTGGCTCAACACGTATTCTAGGCGACATTATGTTGATGTATCTGATACCACTCATTGATACCAGTCCACTTCTCTGTCTCCTCTTTCTACATAAATAAATTATGTAATCGCTCTGATACTACTCTGGCACAGGCCCCCTTCTCCACTAAGGGATTCTTGACCTCTCGGTATTGTATTGTTCAAGATACTAAGTCGGATCAACTCTTCGGTTCCCTGTGGGTACCCAAAATTACTGTACATAGGCCCTTTTTCTCCTAAGTGACCACGGTCTATGACCGTGGATCAATCCCTTCACGATTTCAGGCTTCAGGGATATCATGATCTCTGGCTTAGACACTTTTCGAAGTGTTCTCCTCCAAATTATGGACCTCATGTTGTGTGTCTCCTTTTATTTTGATGGCCCATCAATGCTTCGGGTTTCATGACTTCACGAGACTCTCGTTCACCTTACGGACAAACTTTTGGACCTCCTAATCCAGTACCACGTGCCTTCTCCAAAACCAACGATTGAGATTCCTCCATGACTTCACAAGTTCACGACTCTCCTCTTACAACACCTCCAAACTTCCCAAACCACAAAGTATTGAAACACCTTGTGACCAACCTCCATGTAGTTCTCCTGGATATGACAGTCTGGAACAATCCACCTCCCTCCGGAACGAATCTCGTTTGTGGATTTTGGGAAATCTTTAGGGTTCTTCCCCTTAAATATTTATCGTCGCTCTCCCTCCCGAGCTTATATTCCTCGAACTTCTTCATCCCTCAGAATGCTTTCTTCGACACTTAGTAAAAATATCGACCTATGCATGCCTTGCAACATATTCTATTCCACACTCAACTTCCCTATGACTAAAGTCACAATACTCCTCCTGAGATTTCGAGTCTAAGACTCTGTCACACACTCCTTGCAGATGAACTTCCTTCAATCTTGACCACTGAAGGATGACCTTGCACTCCTTGCAATAGTCCTTTTACACTCTCTTGTTCCCCTTGAACAATATGACTCTGAGCGTAAATCCTCCTATAGGAAAAATCCAACTATTTCAACTGAACCTCTAAGTCAAAATAGACTCGCTCATGCACCCATTGCGGATGCATATGCACTATTTTCAAATATAAGTTTCACGCTATCTCTTCTAAGATTCAATTTGAAATAGACTCGGTCACGTGCACCTTGTAGACACTATGCACTCCTTGCACTCACTCAATGAAGAGAAACAATTGAAACTTATTCAATCTTCACAATGACTCATACATTTAACCAAGTAAATGCATTCTTAAACCACAACAACAAATAATAACATAGAGTTTCAAATAAGAAGAAATTCTACCATTCATTCATCTAGATAGACACAACAACAACAACATACATGTTACGACAATGCTCCTCTGTTATATTAATTCAATAGTCATATACATGGATTCATACATTGTTCTTTAGCACTCTATAGTATATACAATAGATTCAATAGCTCCTCACATCTAGAGAACCAACAAAAACTACTATGGAAATCTACACAATAGATTCAACAACCTATCAACTATCCTCTATTAGAAGCCTTCTCTCGACAATAATACAAAGATTTATACAAGAGGGCTCTTTAAGATCTTTCCCTCCAACGACTCTAGACTGTCCTATCAAATTAAAAGCTATCAACTACTTAAAATTTATTACAATAAATATCCAAGTCAGACAGATAAGAGCGAAAGCTCCATATTTGTATTGCAATCTTCGACATTAAAGAAAAATAAATTCCCTCATCGATCTTATGTGATGACTCAGCCTTCAGGCATTAAAGATGCTTATAAATACAAATCTTCTCTAGATATTACAGTAATATTCCAACTTTGGAATTCAAAATATTTCAAAATGCGCACTAGTGCACCCAGTTGTCCTCCACACATGCTCTGCTAGAGATGCTTCTGCATCAAAACCCTACCTTGATTGTTGAATATGGATGCCAGTTGGAAGGGTATGTTTCCAAGCTCTGTTGGAGATGGATGGGTTGTGAATGCTACCCACCTGGATACATTTACCTACCTGAACTAGGGCCCTTAAATGCTAAGACAGATGGCGAGATAAAGGATCCTCCCATTGATCGAGGTCTCCTCTAGTGGGGTCCACTTCATTAATGTTCTTGGTTTCATCCTCGGGGAGGAGTCTCCCTTTAGTTTACTTCTCGAGCACCCTATCTATGGGTTGGTGGTTCGTCATAGATATTATGGAGAAAGTTAATGAAAAGACATTGTCCACATGGAGAATCCAAGGCTTATCCCAAGAGTATTTTGAAGAATTGACAATTTAATTTTCCATCCAGTCTACAAATTTGTTGGTCGAACAATGGATGTGGCTAGGAATAATCACTGGAATTAGACTTAGAATTTGTTGAATTGTCTCTAGGATGAATTCCATTCTCCATTTGTTGGAAATTTTTGATATTGGAGATATGTATTGCATATGCTTGAGCATATCGATGATTACTTGGGAGTCTCCCTTCACAATGAGCTTGGAGAAACATTGAACTAAGGATATTGTTATCCCTTCTTCTAGAGCATGGAGTTGAGCTACGTTGTTAGTATTTATACCCATATTGCCCCCATAAGTTTGCAAAATGTTGCCTTAACTAGTTTTGAAGACTCTGCCATAGCCTTTGTTGCCCAGGTTTCCTTTAGAATCCATGTTGAAGTTAAGTTTGATGAATCTTAGAGGGGGGGGGGGGGGGGGGTCCAAAATGAAGGAGGAAAAGGAGAGCAGGGGGAAAAGGAGTGGCTTGGAGAGGCTAGGATAACTTTGAGGTTAAAGGATTGGAGGATGGAGATCTCATGCAGGTTTGTAGTCCAATCCTCTTACTTCCACGATTGAGCTAGGATTGTTTCTTAAACTGACTTTGTGATGTTTTTCCATAGGTCAAAGGAAGAGAGTGATTTAAGCATAAAAATCCCACGATTGTGCTCTTTCCAGACTTCTCAAGTGAGAAATCCAAGGAGAATGTTCCAAGCTCTGTTTACTGATGGATTTTAAGAAATGGAAGGGTCCTAGAGTTCTATAGTGGCTTGGATGGAATGTTTGGAATAAATGATTTTAGGGGGTAAATTTAGAAAATGGGCTAATTTTCCATGTTTTTTCACAAAAAAAAGATTTGCCAATTTCCATTTTTTCGAAAAATGAGTCACCCAAATTCCATAGAATAAAATTATTTTACCTTAAAAATTGCCAAAATGTTTTAGAAACTATATAAAATCCGTAGAGATTTGAATATTTTTACGAAACTATCGCCAAAAATTTTACATTTTGTATATTAAGGACTAGTAAGATTATGCCAGGTTTCTACATTTAAATATAAATTTCCATCCTTAAAAGTATCCCTGATTTATGGAGTGTTCGAAGGGGTGGAAGAGTATCTCCAAGTGAGTCCATAGTTCTTTAGTATAGGAGAAAGCATTGAATAGGTTTTCTACAAAATCCTCGTGAGAGATTCAGAGAGGGCAGTGGGAAGGTCCTGTGAAGCCTCGTTTGTGGAGATTGTCCCAGGTGAGGGATTTGTCAAGGGTGAGCAACCAAAGGAAGGTAGAGAATTTTGGTTAAATATTTTGGTTCGAGATCTTGTCCCATATACGAGCTTTCAAGATTTGAAGGTGCTGAGCTGCAAAAGATTAGGCTTATTTGGTTCAGAAGGTTCATGAAGTTGAGTTTCCCCATTGCAAGCATTTTGGTTGATTAGAGAATTGGATTTTCCTTTTATTTGGGTCCAACAGGAAGCCCTCGATGGTAGGTTGGTCTGTAGCCCTGATCTAGAGATTAGAAGGAATCCATCTTCTCCATTGATTGGGGTTTTCTTCTGCTATCCAATAATGGGCCACACATGTTTTGTTATGTTTCGTCATTTCTGATTGAAGAATCTAAAGAGATGGTTGGTTGATCCATTGTGTTTTTCATTTCCAATCATCCTCCCAAAAGAGGGATTCCTAACCATTTTTTATTTCCCAGAAGCAATTTTTCCTGAATTAGGTGGCGGTTGTTCCATGGTAAGCTCCAAAGATTAGAGCATGTGAGAGCATTGTTCAATCTAATAATCTGGCTCGCTTGAATGTACTTTTCATATTTAGTTTTCCACAAGCTATCCCATTGCCTCTGAGGGTTGGTGATCTAGCACCACCAGATCTCCATGCCAAGGGTTTGGATGAGAGTCTCTAGATCTCTTAACCCTAGATCGCCTTTGGATTTTGGGAGACATATTGTTTTCCAAGCGACCAAATCCCATTTTCTTTTTGTTCTTGATGCTTCCCCAGAGGAAGGAGTGATGGAGGTTTCAAATAGATTTGAGAATTAATTTTGGGGTTGCTAACACAAAGAAATGGTAAATGGGCATGGCTTGAAGGACCAATTTGATGAGAATGAACCTTCTTTCTATGTTGATATATCAAAAGGACCAATTATCAAGTTTTTTGGCCATGTTTTCTAGGAGGTGTTCCCAAGATTTATTCTTTAGGGAAGTTTTAGTCAAGGGAACTCCCAGATACTTGGATAGTAACTTACATCATTGGTAGCCTAGAATTGTTATTAGGTGACATTGAATAGGTTGAGGGGTGTTGAAAAAGAAAAGTTTGGATTTTTCTTTCTTGATGCACATGCTGATGCGTCTGAAAAGTGTTGAATAACTTGCTTGATTTTGAGAGATTCTTTGACTGTTGGAGTGGCCATTAATAGGGTTTCATCTGCAAATTGTTGGTGCATGAAAATATTCTCTTCCTTGTGAAGAGAGAGTCCCTTCTAGTTTCCCTTCTCTGCTTTTTCCTTGATGGCCCTACCCAAACCTTTCGCCATCAATATGAAGAGGAAGGGTGAGAGGGGTCTCCCTGGCGAATTCCATGGGTGGGGGAGAAGGTTGGAGAGGGGGAATCATTGAATAGGATTGAAAATAAGTTCATTGAGATAAGGTATTTTATTCAATTAATCCAGTTCTGATTGAAGTTGAAGGGAGGGGGTGTCATTGACTATGATTCAAAATAAGTTCATTTAGACCAGGGATTTTATTCAATTATTCCATCTTAGGTTGTCAAAGGCTTTGGATAGGTCTAGCTTTATAATCATTCCTAGTTTATTGGAAGTGTGGAGGGAGTGGAGAAGATCATGGTTTAAAATTATGCTATCCAATATTTTTCTTCCTTATAAACAACTTATTTTATCAAGAGAGATTAGGGAGGGGAGGAGGGGTTTCAGTCTATTTGCAATGATTTTGGTGATGAGATTATAAATGAAATTGTAGAGGGATATAGGTCAGAATTTACTGGGCTTTTCCACATTCTCTTTTTTGGGAATGAGAGTGAGAAAGGTGGCATTGAGAGTAGGGAGAAATTTTTGAAATTTGTGAGAGTCTTCCACCACTTCCAGGATGTTGTTCTTTATTACTGACCAATAGGCATGGTAGAATTCCATGGTGAAGCCATATGGGCCTAGGTATTTTCCTTTGGGAATTTCCCAGATGGCTTGTTCCACCTCTTCCAAGGTAATTTATCTCATCAAGGTTTCGTTGTGCTAAGTAATTTTTATGACTGCTTAGTTCGTCTGTTGTTGGGGTTCCTCCATTAAGGAGCTGTAATATTGCATTAGTTCTGACTGGATATCTTGGTGGTTGTTGAATTTATTTCCTTGATTATATCTTAGGGAGGTGATCTATTTTAATTTCTTCATTTGATCATTGAGTTGTGAAATAACTTTGAGTTTCTTTCGCCTTCTTTTATCCATAAGAGTCTTGATTTCTAGTGCTAGAGAATTTCTTCCTAATTTTCTCTGATTGAGATTTGGGCCATAAGAGTGGATTCTTCATTGACTATCCCTTGGGAGAGATCATTTTTAATCAGAAGTTGTTGAATTCATTTCATTATTTCTTGTAGTTGATTTTTGGCTTTGAAAATGTTTCTAAATTTTGTTTTGTTCCATGACTTTAATTGTTGTTTCAGGTTCTTCAAGCATTGTTGAAATCTAAACATTGGGGAGATGGAGTTGACTATCGCTACTTGCCACCATGAGGGGGATTTTGAGTGGAAATAAGGATTATTGAGCCCAAAGAGTTCAAAGTGGAAGGGGATTTTTTTTCGGTTGGCTTGGATGCCAATATGGAGGTGAATGGGACAATGGTTAGATCCATGGTGGGGCATAATTGAGGCTTCAATCACATATTTTTTTAGCAGAAGGGATTCTGATATAAGATCCAAATGTGAGGCGATTTGGTGCACTCTTGTATGATGATTATTCCAAGTGAAGACTCCATTGGTGGTTTCCCAATCCACTAAGTGTAACTCGCCGATAGTTTCTTTAAATCTTTCTAAATGAGGGTCGAGGTGGTTGAGACCTCCACATTTTTCTCAAAGGGAGGGAAAAATATTGAAGTCTCCACCTAAAATCCAGGGCTAGTATTCTATGAGGGGGATTAGGAGGTACACGAAATGAAGGAAGGTTAATTTATATTGGGAGAATTGAGGTCCATAAACATTTGTAATGAGGCCACTTTGGTCGAAGCCTATTGGTTGTAATTTAGTAGAGATTGAAGGATGGGTAGTGATGAAATGAGAGAGGGTAATTTTAGAAGGGTTCTAGAGGATGTCTAATCCACCCAAATCCCCCTTGGTATCTACCTCTATGGCGAGGCATCCATGCCAACACTTGGTGGCTATTTTTTCAAGGGTTTTAGAGTTACATTTTGCTTCTTTGATCATCATAATGGAGGGTTTTTCAATAGAGATAAGGGTCTTCATACTTATTTGTTTTCTTGGTCCATTGAGGCCTCTTACATTCCAATAGGTGATAATCATTGAGAAGGTTGGGTTTGGGAGGAAAAATTCTCCTCTATGCTCTTTATTCTTCCATAATTAAGGAGAAGTTTGCCTAATTCTTGTAATAATTGCTTGTTAGAGGGTCTTCCTCATTTCTTGTCATCTTTTGCAACCTTGATTGGTTCTTTGCTTGTAGAATTTTTTATTCCAAGAGAGGAAGAATATGAGTTCTTACCTTTTTGTGATGTTGTCCCTTTCTCCTTGTTTCTTGATTTTATGAGAGCGCTTTGCAGAAGCTTGATTTTTTTTTCCAGGAATTGAATGTTCTTTATTCCTTTCACATGTTGTGGATATAATTTGCAGATATAGGTCCTTGAGATCCATGTCTTCTAGATCCTCTAGATTTTTATTTGAAGGGTTGATTGGAGTCATGGTGGCGTCCTATTCCTGAGGAAGGGGGGAAATAATTGAGGGATTGGGGCATTGAGGAGCGACGGGGTTCTTATATTGACTAGGAAATGAGCTTGGCTGGATCTTAGGATTAGAATTGTCTTGTCTAAAGATGTTTTCCAGTGACTCAAATCTATTTCTTGTGCGAGGGCCTTTGGGGTTTTGCTGTGTGGGAATTTTATTTTTAGATTTACGTTTAGCTGGTACTTTTTCAAATCCTTCCTTGTCCTTATCGACTTGATATTTGGGTTGATCCCATTTCCTGTTCAGATGTTAGTCCCTGAAAAGGTTCCCATGAGTGTGAAATTTTCTACACCAGAAGGGAATGTGCTCATAATCAAGCATTTAGTTCCAATCATTGTCCCTATATCAGAGGAAAATTGAGGCTGGCAAAGCTTTTGAAACATTCAGGTAGACGAAGATGCGAGCATAGGAAGTGTATTTTCCTTGAAGGATGGCATATGCTATCCGAACAAAGGATCCAGGAGTGTTCCCTATCCCTTCTATGATTTATAGGTGCCAATACTCTTATGGGAGAAAATAAATCCTAATTCAGAATGGAGCACCAATGAAATATTCCTTTCCGAGCTAAAATTTTATTTCCATATGTGCATGTAGAGTCCAACTGAATTAAATAAATATGATCCTCCTTGAAATATTATTTATCAATCCTCGATTTTATTGAATACTACAGTAAAGAAACCTTCAGAGCCGAGTTTGAGGGAGACATCACCTTTTGTCTTCCAACAACTTTTGATCCACCATAGGAGCGCTTTCTTCAATGTCTAGAGGCCCATGAATTTGTAGATTAGGGAATTGTATTTAATGTATTGTATGTTATGACCAAGGATTGTGGATAGGATTTCATATTGTGTGATTTACTCTAATTGTGGGATGCAATTTGATGAGTTATTTTTCTCATGGTTTTTGAGTGATTGGTTCTGGGTGGTTTGAGTCTCTGAGCTAGTTAGAGCCTCCTTTGACAATTCAGTTTCCATCAGGATAAGAGAGTTAGAGGTAACAAGGGTGGAAGTCAAATGGGGATATGGGTGGTTTCTACCAAACACCACGTTATATAAGGAGGGAGAAACCCCTCCTTGAGTAGAGGCTGCCATTGCTAGGCCAGAGTTCTACCCAATATATATGAGATTAGTTGCAGAGCGATTTCAATAAACATTCCATGTCAATCCTGAGGGGAAAATTTTTTAATGTTAAATTTTAGGAAGTCAATCATTTAGTATATGGATTGAGGATCTTAACATAATTAAACAATTTTTATAATATTGTAGATTAGTGTTGAAATTTTATGTTAAATATGAATATGCATTTTTACCTTCAGTTTGAAGGATTATGGGTGGTTTTCAAGAAAATACTATAATAAATTCTCCAACTTGGTTATACAACAACCTACCTGTAATTTTCTCATTATATATGTCTATGTGTGTGTGTGTGTGGGATAGTGAAGAGAATAAATTCTCTTTCACGACAAGTTGGTTGCAATTTCATATATGTAAAATCAATAATCTTTTGACTAGAAGGAATTTCTCTAGGTGATACCAAAGTGTCCTTAGACACACAATTTTATTAATAAGGAAAAGAAAATTGCATTATTCATGTGAGGGATACAAACTAAATCATCCTCACATGAGAAGAAGAGAGATTAAATAAGATCTTCATTCTTGTCACCTATGTTAAATTTAATATGGACATCTTATCACATAATTACGTGAATATGACAAGTGTCCATGTACAATAATTTTAGAATATATTTATTTTCCTAATTAATAATAATAGGAAAAGACTAATTTTTAGAAGTACTTTAGGATCATCATGGCTATAAATCCACCATTTGATTAGAAGGTACATTTGAACAATACCAAGATAAGTTTTGAACTTAGTAAATTTTATTCTTCCTAGGGGTTTTGTAAAGATGTCTACAATCTTATCTTCGAAAGGATAGTATTTCAATTTTATGATTCCCTTTGTGATAAATGTCCTAATGTAATGATACTTGGGGTCAATGCTATACAATTATTTTCCTCCTGATTATGATGAATATTATCTAGAGGTTATCAGGATGAAACAATGGGTTATATCACTTTTCCCTTGAGTATACACCATCCTTTTTCCTAGTCGCAAGTTGTCCTTTTATAACTAGTGACCCAAATCTATGGTTTCTCCTTGTTCTCTTGGATATCACAAATGGTCTCATCCTACAGGAATGTAGGGTGTCAATGGGTCTGTTACTCTCAAATTAGGAATGGTTATAGGGAGATGGGATCAAGCTCAAATTTCTCGTAATTCGACCTCGATAAGCTTGGTATTTTGAGTGTCTAAGAGTTATCCACCATATCATCTATTTGATCCTATATATTGAGGGCCTCTCATGGGAAAAGAGGAGGAAAAGAAAGAGTAAACTTATAATTTCAGATTGATTATGAAGCTTGGGCAAGGAAATTAGGAGAAGATTCATCAAGCTATTTGTATGTAAGTTGCAAGTGTTTTTCATTATTAGTAGAAGATGCACATGATTTTCCCCTCTAATTGATTGTATATGGTGATTATAATATTCATTGAGAGTTAATATTTTTATTTCTTTGTGATATATTATTATATATATGTTTTTTACATGTTACATTTGATCTTGTGAAAGGTGTTTGTTTTTTTTCCTATGCATATAGACCTGTGTTCGTGAAAGAGAAGGATATATTCAGGGGAGCGAACGACCATGGAGTGTGTAGGGAAAACTGTCAAAGCATCAAGTATGCTTCTCATCCTCTTATCTCGTATATATTTTCACATATGATTTAGATCTAGGAAAATATACAACTTGCATCTCTATTATGTCTTAGGTCTAGGAAGAGCCTAAGGGAAGTAACTCCTGTAAGGTACATTTATCCTACAATAGACTAGTGACTCAACTGGGGAAGTCATTACTGTTTATTTAGTTTTCTTCTTCAATTTTTAAATGCATATTGTCAAGATCCTTTCCTGTTTTAAGCCATGATTTTTGTTTTCATTCTTCCCATAAGTATTTTCTAAGTCTGTTTGAAAGTGTTTAGTACTAGATCTAATAAATATACCTTAGATATACTAGTTTTTTCACTTATCTAATTCGAGTCACGGGTTACCCATGCACACAGAGCGACCACACACCTTTTGGTGGAGAGTTTCTCTATCACCGCATGCGACCACCCAAAAATCACACTAAGCAATGTGACCAATGCTTTTGGTCATGAGTCTCTCCCGATACACAGTGAAACCAATCGCTCTTTCTTAACTGACAAGTCACGAACAACCACTAAAAAATTGTTTTTGAAGATATATCCTTCAAATCTATTCCATATATTTTTTCTTGTTTATTACAGTCTCACAAATATTTCTCAGATCTGTTCCAACAGTCATTGTTGCAACCTTTTTCATGTCATTTGAAAGATTGTTTTTTACCATTGAAATATTAAGTTTCCTATGTTGAAGACATCCTTGTGGTTGAATATTTTATTCCTTGGGTACTTGTTTTCTTCATCTTCTTTCTCTTTTGAGAAGTATCATCGAATCCTTTCATTTTGATTGAAAGTGATAATAAAAGAAATTTCATTAAAAAATTTCATTAAAAAATTTCATTGCATTTGAAAGAATTGAAAAGCCAAAAAGTAATTGCATTCTAGTTAATGGGTGGAGCATGTTTGAGCATGTTTAAGAATTGGAAAACCAAGAATCATGTATCCTATAGTTTCTTTGACTCATATATCAAACACCTTTTGCATTCAAAGATAAATTTGTGTTTCTTGCATTGAATGTTATGCTTGTTTCTTTGCTTGAGACCTCTTTCTCCTTTCTGTAGATTATTTTTTGAGTTTTCATGCAATTTGGAAAGAAGAAAACAAACAAATTTCATCCTACTTTCATAGGTGGACTGTTTTTGGTACACATTTTAGAGCTTGTCTTGGTTTTGGGATTTCAAGGAAATTAATTTTATAGTTTGGCATTTCAAATTTCCTCCATTTGATAAAAAAGTGAAAGTTGCATGCTTTTGGGTGTTTATTTACATTAAGAAGAAAAATATCTCTTATCCTTCCATTAGAAAGAATTCATTAAAAGAGAAATATTTGCATCTCATTCTTTTTGCATGGTTTTGGAATCAAGTCATCACATCATTAGTTGCATCTTCATGCACCCTTTTGAGTAAGGAAAAACTATTAAAATTAACCAACGTGCTTAATAAAATTAATTAGAGATTTTTTATTTTATAGCACACTTTTAGTAGTATAAGGGTAGGGCCTTTGAATTATGAAGAAGTGAGTAAATTATCCAATGCCACTAAAGCAAACTAGGACATTAATGAGGGAAAATCCATTAGTAACAAAATCGATTCCGGGAAAGCTCACCTCACACGTGAGTTAGGCACTAGGTCAAGATAAGAAAGTGGTTGAGATTTCCCCTCTCCATTTGAATGGTGGGACTACTTTTTTAATTGTGAGTTTTGAGACGCAGATGTCCCAAGTGTAACTCCAACGTTCTAAAAATTTTGGGTATCAGTATTTGACCTGGTATTCCTCACCCACATGATAGTCTTGACTAATGAATTTTCCGTCCAACTGCATTTTTTGGAAGTGGTAACCTTAGTGACATGTCCTAGGTAGACACATAGGTGAATGCAAGGGGGATTACTTATGGTACCTACGTCAAATGTTCAATCTTATCTTTGGTGAGTTGAGAGGGTATTTTCCTACGGGCTCTTACTTGCACCTTGGGGAAATGTTGTGTGAATATTATCGTAATGGTTTCTCATATCTTCGTTGATGGATTGATACCCATATTCAGAAGATCCTTTCATTTACTTTTTTCTTGGTTTATTACCTTTATATTTCTTAGGGGTGTGTTCTTTCGACATTCATAATTGGCCTTAAGGATCATTATTTCAATTACAATTTCATTGTGGTCGACCAAGGTCTCCGAAGATCTCAGAGAATGCAAGGGTTGGAACCTGAAGAACAAGATCTCTCACATAACCCTTTAAATGAAGGAACTATTAACAAATAGGTTGCTTATGAAATTTGGATCATAGCTCCCCCGAGTGACCATCCCAAAGGGGAGGTAGAAATCATCAAGGAAGGTTCTATCCATCCCTCAAATCCTCCTTTCACTAGTCCTTATATCCCACTAATTGTTGATCTTCCTTCAACAAGTTTTATTGATTCTTTTTCTTCTTATTGCTTACTAGCTTATATATATACTAGGATATCTTCTGGCGTGGATGCAACAACACATAACTATACATATGGAGTAGTGATACCCCCACTTGATCCTAAGATAGTTACTTTGGCACACATCACTACCCCTAGCACTTCTCCTTTGGGGGTAACATTGTTGACCAATGTTACCTTGTCACAACCTGTGAACAAAACTTCTATTCCCGCTTCTCTAGCTGCAAATATGTATACTCCAAGTGATCTACTTGGATTTTCTATGCATTTTACCTCTAGTTAGGTGGTCAGTAGTGCTGCATCCTCGGAACCTATGAAAAATAACTTGTCCCCCCCCCTTCTAGTCCAGTAGGCAACCCAATGAAAACAACACTAACTGTGCATCCTACACAAATTGTTCATATGGGAAGTTCTTCTATACATCCCACTGGGGGAAAACCATCAGCTGTAGGTCCCTCTTCAACATGTGGGAAACAACCATAAGGGGTAAGAAACCAACTGGGGGGAAACCCTTAGCTACGGGGCCATGCCAACGTGGGGAAAATAATGAACTTGGGGGAAACAACCAGTTGGGGGGAAACTTTTAGTTGTGGGGAAAAAACCAACTTGGGGAAAAAAAATAGTTTGGGGGTAGAAACCAATTTGGGGACAATCCCTTACTAGAATCCAACCTCAAGCCTGAGGAGGAACCATTATGGAATTCCCTACAGAACTTTATACTAGTCTACCATATCCAAGAGTTTTTAAAACTCCATGGGGTAAACCTAATAAGAAGGGCATCCCTCCGCAAGGAATTTTTCCTAATAAAACCATGAGCCCCATGTTTCCTACTCCCCTACCCTCTCAAAAAAATTATATGGGAGGACAACCATGGTTTTCAAAACCTATACATGGTCCTATTGGTACCCCAATGCCACATCCATACTACCAATATTCACTACCAAACATAAAATTTCATTTTTTGGTTATATTAGATCTATCGTATTTTTCGCGTTTGACCAATGATCCCATACAAGATGCCCCATTCTGGACACCCATCCCTTTCAAACTACCTTCCAATATCCCAAAGTTTGACGAGAAACCTAGATAAAATCCTAACAACCACGTAATGACCTTCTATCTTCGGTGTTCTTCTAACTCCTTGATGGACGATTCAATTCGATTGAGACTTTTCCAGAGAATGCTCATAGGTTCAACGAAAAAATGGTATATCGAGATTTCATGAAACTCCTTTGTTGACTTTAATTCTCTTTATATGGCATTTCTGACTCATTTCCAACTACCAATTCGGTATGAGACCGATCCTGAGTTTAAAACATATCTTAGGAAATCCACCTCCACTCATATTTATGATAATATTCATGAATGGAGGTAAAGACGATGGTTGATTAAAGCTCCAATTTCATACTAACTCCTAGAAGATTGGTTCAAAAGGTCTCTCCTACCACCCATTTCTAGATATGTCTCCATGGGAGGCGTTGTCATCAAGGAGAAAGAGATCAATCGTGTTGAATATTTAGATCTGGTATATTCCCAATCTGGCACACTTTATGATATGATCCCTCATGATCCTATACCATCGAATGATCTATCAAAACCAACTCTGGGATTCCATGCTCATGGAATGATAGGATCCATAAAAATATAGTTTTTGACCCAATTGAATGGGAAACAAGGTCATATAGCCTCAACCCCAGCCTCATCCCAAACTTGTACCAATACCAAATATGATCCCTCTTCTACACAAACCTTTGAGGTGAATGCAGTTCAATCTGCTTCATCTTAGAAATATGGAGAAAAGAATAAAAATAAGAGTAAATATAAAAAATATTCTAACCAGTAGAAGAGTACAAACACCTGAGACCCCAATGTTGGGGGAAAAAAAAAGAAAGGAAAAATATCCTTGCATGGTATGTAAGGAGGACAAGTTCACCAAATATTTTCCTTTCCTTGCCGAGGTTCATCAAAACCTCGAGAGAGGGCGATCTCCTTCCCAACCAATGGTATTGGCTGATCCTTTCCCCCATCAACAAAAAATGGTCACACAAGTTCCTACACCTCCACCCAGGGACAATGCAGATACCTCAACTGTGAATATTATGATGGTTAAATCTACGGTGCACTATCCACCAAAGTGAAGAACTATGAATCCTAAGAAGGGAAACCCTCATCTAAGGATCCTCCATCGACTACACCACCCAATGGCCCTCTCACATTAGATACACCAACTTTTGAACCTGCAATCCTCCCTCCAAAACGGGTACTTTGATGGACTGCCCATAATCTGAACACCCAAGAAGCTAAACACTATAGCATAGTGGAATATCTCACCCATGCACCATGTGTCATGTCAGTATTCAAAGTATTGCAGAGCTATCCTTCACAGATTAAAGTGTTTCTATCATCTATAGATGGAATCGACCCTTCATATTCCACCATTATTTCCTTTGACACATAACAGAGTGATTTGCTTCTCTTACAACAATTGGTATTGCAAATCATAGTTGGTTGGATTAACAATAATATATTTCATACGATGATTGATGAAGAATTGACCACTTGCAATATGTATTTGTCATGTTGGAAATCCCTTGGTTCACCTCAACTTATTACATCTCAAACCATCCTAAAATATTTTTATGGACATTCTTTCAAACCTCATGGAATTCTCACCTCCTTACCCATCAAGATTAGGGGCAATACTGTCTCCATAGAATTCAAAGTGGTGGATTCCACACTCGACTTTAATCTGCTCTTGGGTTGCACTTGGTTCTATGAAATGAAGGCTATTTTATCCACTATATTCCATGTCATACATTTTCCCCATCAAGGAAATATAGTTACCATCAATCAACTAGATTATTGCACACCCGACTTATGAGCTAATCCTATCAGCTATGTTCCTTTTATAGGTAATTCTTTCAGGGGATACAAAAGTGTTGGTATAGGTATGTTTAAATATCCATGTCTTATGGGGATATTCCCCCTTCCTACACTTGAAACTACCCATATCAATCCTATCAACATTATTTGTTCATCTACTAGTGAATCCCTCGGGTCAGTTGATCCTTAGGTGGTACCTCATCTTAAGGACGTTGTATCATATGGAGCATCCATCCCACTCAACACAATCGATACTGTCAATTTGGAAATTGCATCAACATCCATTGATACTGGTCAACGAATCCATTCTCATATGAGTGTGATCAACCTACTCCACCCATATGGGTTTTTGACTCTCTTAGTTCACTTGATTTTCTAGATACCAAGTCTCCTTCAAAAGAGGCCATCTCGGAAGTCATGGCCTCCATTGATAAGCCCAGAGAGGATGAGAATCATCACACCTTCCTTCTCCCCAATTTGGAACTTATTAGAGTTTTGAGGGGTCCAAATTCACCCGAAAAAAACAAGGGTTACTCCCATATATAAGGTCCCAATTAGACTATACACCTTTTAGGTTAGGAGTCCCATCTGAAATCTGGCTCGGCTACCATTATTGCTAAATTTTGATTTTTTTTACCGGTTAAGGTTTGGCATACCGATACAAGGTTGGATGCAATGTAGAGATGTATATGAAGACCATGTATGTGAAAAAAAACTAAACTATCACTAATCTATGCTAATCTATCCTAGCTAGGAGTGAAACTGAAGTAATTAGTAAGTTTTAATGCAACCAAATATTAAAACTACTTTAACACAATTAGTTGTATGAAAAGAGAAAGATTGAAAGCAATAACACATGTAAGTATATAATCAGATTAGTCCAAATTACATTAACATATAATGTAACAACTCACAAACTCATGGCATGGAAATATTCAAAGAAATACCAATACAACAAAAAAAATGTAATTAAGATTGCATAAGAATTAATATACATCAAACAAATCATTCTTACAGTCCATAGAAACAACAAGCATCCTTACTTGAAGTAGTTCAAAGATTTAATTAGTTTCTACACAAAATTTCTTCTAAAAGTACCGGCCCTGAGGGATTTTCAATATTCATTAACATTTTATAAGTTCTTGAAAAATTTCTTGGGTCTATACAATGCTTGAAAAGCTAAAAGCCTAAAAACAAAAAAGTCCTCTCTCTATAGTTTCTAATCTACTTTATACAAATAATTGTGACTCCTATTTTTATTTTCACCTTCTTCTTGAAGGAGAAGTTACAAAAACTATTCACATTCCCTTTTCTTATGAAAAGTGGCAAAAAATGACGAAATTTGAGATAGTTAGGAAAATGATGAGAGAGAAAACAATGGTTTGTCCTTTTCCTATGGCCTTTTTCTCTGGAGACAGGCTATCCAAACTTCTAGTTGATAATACAATGCCTCAGTCCTCCTGTAAGATAGTTTCTCCAACATTGCTTCAATCATGGCCACGCTATCATCCAAGGCACTCATATATTTTTCCAATTTTGTCATGTAAGCTTGTATCATAGTATGGAGATTTGTTGGTTTTATCAAATGTTGATCAATAAGATCGGTTGAGATGAAATTTTATGTTTCAACCACTTGTCTTATTCTTCTTGTAATTTCCTATAATGCATTCACTAATTCCTCCAGGACTAAATTCTTCCCAAGTTTTTCTAGCATTGGGAACCAACCATGTCTTATCAACTCTTGAGAAACTTTGTGAGTTCTAGAGAAAATCCCTATTTATTTGGTCACTTCTTTGTCTGCTCATTTCCCTACTTGATGGAAATGATATAGTGCATACAAATATGTCTTCCTCATTGATTTTGAGGGTTTGTATAATTATGGAGGTGCATCTGAATTTTCTTCTATCCTAGTATCAATATTAGCTATACCCTCCTAGATAGTGTTGTATTGAGTTAGCTGCATCTATATCTTTTTGTTTTGTTCAATCAACGTTGAAACTACATTTTGGAAAATATGAAGGTTCATGTACATACCGATGATCGCATATTCCAGCTCATTTCTCACTTTTCCCACATTGGCTTTAAAACTAAGGAGACTTCTCTCATCTATCCTTACCTCCTGGAGCTTATATTCTATTTCTTTGATCTTCAGTTCCTTCTCCCCATTCTGTTGGCACATCCTTTGCATATTATCTACAATTGCATCAATGAATGAAAATCATGCTCTTTCTATTTCCACGGGATTTTCCCTGACATCTCCTGTGATGGGCACCTGGGTTACTACCAATAGAGGAGCTCCCCCTGCTGTTGCAACCTTCTCAAACCTTTCTTGTACGATCCAAACCATTTTATATCACATGTAAGACTTCAGATGTCTACTATCTTAGTTGATAGAAAAGGTTCCCACGGCCCAAGACCTAACAAACTACTTTTTTTTTTTTTCCCTATACCTACAGTGGATGTTCCAGGGACATCCAAGTCCATTGGGTGCGTGTCTCCTTCTTTACCTTTCTCTTCCTTCTTTTTCCTTTGTTCTTCAGCATATTTATCTACTGGTTCTTTTGTTGCTAATTCTCTCACTATTCTTGATGCTTCAACTGACTCCGTTTCCTTCTCGACAACAATTTTTTCTTCGGCTTCCGCTTTTTCTCCCTCTTCACTTTCTGCAATGGATTTCACTTTGTCAGTTTCTAGCTATTGCTTCTTTTTAGAATCATTTTTCTTCTTCAATACTTTCTCTTTTTCCCTCCTCTTTTTATCGGTAGGTGCTTCTTGTTATTCTTTTGTAGAGCTTGAATGTGTCAAGAGGGATATGGGGGAAGATCTCTCATATTCATCTCTTTTTGTGTCTTTTATGGTCGCCTTTCTGGTAGCCTCTTCATCCATAATTCTACCTCTTCTTTGACCTTTCCTATTAAAAGTAAACTCATCATAGGTTTTGGAATTCTGATGTAATCCTTATTCTTCCTAGAGCTCAGTGATGTATTCGTAAGGGATTCTCATGCTATGAATATTCTCTTTGAAAATGTTCTTGGGATCGTTTCTTCGGAACTGTTCTTCTCCAAAATGATAGGAGAGAAAGATGTCTAGTTCTTTCTGGTCTTGTTTGGTAATATCAAAGAAGTAGTTCCCAATGAAAAGAGGTAACATAAGCTAGATGGATTTCTTCTATCTTTACAACATTCCTCTGACTCCATGTATGATTTTCCGATATGCTACTTCCTGAAGCATAAGTTTATCTGGGACAGACCTAGGAAGTAGGTGAGGATATTTTGTTGCACCATATATCCTTATATATGTACCATTCTCCACTAGATACCAACCCCCAATTCTCCTTATAACTGCTATGGCCTTGTCGGTCATATAGGGTGGGGACGTGAAAAACTGAATTCATACAGTGTTGTGAGGAAGCGTTCACAGATCCTTTGGTAATGTGTTTGGTATTTGTGCTCCCAGAGTACTTTGTAGTAGATATTGATGGAAGTGTCAATGGGCAACCAAATCCATCCCATGTTCAGGTATTTGTGAGCTATGCACATTACATCTAGGAGATATGAAGACATATTAAAACTAGGGAAGCTTCATGGTTGTGCTCGTGTAACAATTGAAATTTCACTTTTAAGATTCTTAGACAATATATCTTCCAATTGAATGAGGCACCTACATCTGCACCTAAATAAATTAATGAGAGATAATACAAAGGGAATTGCATTTCATCTGGTTCCCCATATAACCTTCACAACATGGATACCATATACTGGTATGGTATTCTTAGATTGGTAGTTGGATATCAACCTTTGACTTGATATTTAAATTTCTTATCTACTTTTATACCAGGTGGGGAACAAATCCTTCAAGGTAAGATCCAACTCACTAAGGAGTTGACCATCTAAATTTTTGTTTTCAGCCTCTAGGTGATAACACTTGGCTAGATCACATGTATATTGGCTCCTTCCTTGTATTGAATATATACATGTTGTCTATGTCTGCATTCTTCAAAATACATGATATAACATATGTACAAGGGAACACTATTCGATGTGTTGCTACCCTGAATATCCTGAGTTTTTGATGTTCCTAAATGCTTGAAGCTCACTTGGGTCCTCTACTTTTGTAGAAATTTTTTATTTATTGAAAATGTGATAAAATTCCCCCCATTTCAAGGTCTATCCTTATTTATCTAAAATTATTTATGTATCATCATACACAGTCCTAACACTTTATGCATCTATTTTTGTTTTGAGAGATACCAGATGGCTAAACTCACATTAGCTTTATTGTTGATTTCTTTCATGGTGACATGTTTGAACCTGCATAAAATGATAAATTTGTATCTTGTCATTAGAAATAATTCATAGAGAAATTATTCAAGACATGTTATTTTCACATAGAAATCAATTTCCTACTGATATTGTGAAAAACTTGGGCAATTTTTTAAGAAAGATGAACAATTTTAAATGCAGGTCGGATGAGTTGATAGTAACTCCCTCGAGCAGTTCAAAGGAGTTAATAGTAAATCCTTCAAGTAGTTCATAGGAGTTATTAGTAACTCCTCCAACAAGTTCATAGGATTTAATAGTAACTCCTCCGAGAAATACTCATAAGATTTTCTTTTTTTAGTAGTCTTGGGGGTTGCTCGATCGTTTATCAAAGAACTTCTCCAGTCTGTTTGTAGGAGTTACTAGTAACTTCTATGAGTAGATTAGAGGATTTAACAATAACTCTTCTGAGCATATCAGAGAATTTAATAGTAAATTCTTAGATATGCTTCAGAGAGTTACTAAAAAATTATTTTCAAGATAAAAATGGAGAATACACAGCAATAACGAAGACAAATCGATCATGAGATCAGGGTTTATTTAGGTTTGGTTTTAATTCCCTAGATGAAAATGGAAAGCAGGGTTTCACGATAATCGTGTCTAGATCTAGTTTTTGGGAAATGGTACAAATTCAAGGGACTCTCGATTGCTTTATTCCTTGGCCATCAGAAGGAATGATACATTGATGAGGGCACAGAGGTGAAGTGGTAGAGGGAAATAACCTAAGGGAAAAGGAATATTAGGTTTGACACTATGCAAGAGGAAA
>JZKD02S2046598.1:432062-454344 GCA_000966675.3 Picea glauca | reverse complement strand
ATTGGCACAGGGGAAGACCTAGGGTTTAGATCCAAGAGCGCACCAACAAGCCCTAACTACTGGCCCTTTCGGCATAACCTGCAAAGCATATGTAGTCTCACCCGAAGCAGTTATGATGGGGTTGCGGGACAGAG
The DNA here is from genome assembly GCA_000966675.3 of Picea glauca. Classification (NCBI taxonomy): domain Eukaryota; kingdom Viridiplantae; phylum Streptophyta; class Pinopsida; order Pinales; family Pinaceae; genus Picea; species Picea glauca. The sequence goes on along the minus strand of JZKD02S2046598.1, from coordinate 454,210 downwards.
ATATCTACAAATGAAGGGAATATCAAGTGGATCTAACATAAGAACAACACATCATTCATATATCACTTATCATATTAGATCTACTCTGCACATCTACTTATCATATCTAAAGTAGTACTGTAATCACAATATATCAATGACAGAGATAGAAGATCAATCACATACAACACAAAATATACATGGTTCACCCTCTCTCTAGGGATACGTCCACATAATTGTGCTATAATATATTAAGGTAAAGCATACAATTCTTATTTTCTCTCTTAGCTAGCAGATCTCTTATCTTATCCTCTCTTCCTCTCCCCTCCCTATGCACCCAGCTGCAGGGTTGATCTTCGCACCCAACTGAAGATCTTACAATACCATAATTATCTCACTCTTAGCACTTCTCCCTCTCAATACAATAATTAATTACATCAACAATACAACTAGATCAACAACAATATAGTACCAACCCAAAGTACCAACCCGACCTAGGTCCTTTAGACCTTTATTTATACATTACAACATCTCACCGCTAACCTTAGGCTAAAACCTAGGTGTCCAAAACCCTAGATACCAAAACCCTAGGTGTCTAAAACCGTAGGTCAACTTGACCCATATTTTCAGGGCTTTGCCAACCTGTCTTTCCTTTCTTCTCATGCAGTGCTCCAAAGAATCCATCGATGGATTTTTCCACTTGTTGAGTTGTCCAGGATCCTTCTTCCTTGCTTATCTATCATCCCCGATCTCCTCATCCAATGACTTTCTTTCTTGGTCTTTGCTCCATCTTTTATGCTCTTTTGTTCACTTAGACCCAACAACAGTTACTATGTATTCCATGAAGTTCACATTTTCCTTTTCTTACTTGATATTCACTTTCTTCCATACCCAAGGGCCAACAAGCCCCCAACACTCACCTGTGAATTTTCTTGAGGCACTTCATATCTGAGCTTCCTGTTTTACTTCGATTCCTGACTGCGTAGTGAAAACTCTATTTTTTGCTCGATGCCTCCTCTTTTTCCCTTGTGCAGACTGTATTTTTTGTGCCTAGTACCTAGTTTCAACTGCACATGGTACCTAGACCCTTTTCTTCATGCCTTCACTGAGAGCTGTGAAGTAGTTGCTTGTCATAGTACAAATTCAACTGACTCCCATTCACCAAACCTTCCTTCCATTCTCCATTCAACGTTTTTAGTTGCACAACTCCTCCTTCTGTAACATAAATGATATCGTATGGCCCTAGCCAATGCGTTTTGAACTTCCTAGGATGTTTTATGAACTTGTTTTCATATACCAGTACTATATCACCTTGTTTGAATTCCTTCTTCTTGATCTGCCTATCATGATAGGCATTCTCTCTTTCCTTCTAAACCTGCTGATGGAATCCTGCAATGAATATATCTTCTTCCAATTCAACCAACTATGTAAGCCTCTCTTGGACAGCGCGAGGGTCATCCATATCTATAAAGGCAACAATTCTTAGGATTGGTACTAGATATTCCATTGGAACAACAAATTAGGGACCATATGCCAACTTGAAGGGGGTTTGCATTGTTAGTTTCTTGCAAGTGGTTCTATAGGCCCATAATACTGCTAGTACTCTCAAATCCCAACCATCCCTATTCACACTACAAATCTTCGTGAGCAATGTCTCCAAGATCTTGTTGAATGCTTCAACTATCCCATTTGCTTGTGGATGGTATGGTGTGCTCTTCTTATGGTGGGCTGCAAATTCTGCATTTAGGGATTCAACTGTCTTATTGATGAAATGTGTTCCTTGATCACTCATAAGGATCTTTGGGCATCCAAACCTGGCTATGATGTCATCAAATATGAAGCACACAACTATAGTTTCACTACAATCCTTGACTTCTCTTGCTTCAACCCATCTAGTCAAGTATTTTGTTGTTGTAATTATGTACCTTGCTCATATATGCTTTACTGGTGGATTTATAGGTCCAACGAAGTCAATGGCCCATTTCTCAAATGGTTGTAGGGTTAGCTTCGGTGCTAATGGCATTTCATCTCTTCTGGATGGTTTCCCAACTCTTTGGCATACATCGCAGGATCTGGAATAGTCTTTAGCATCTATGTGTAAGGTAGGCCACCAAAGGCCATCTCTAAGAACCTTCTGCGCAGTTTATTTTTCTGCATAATGTCCTCCTGCGATGCCTTCATGAGATTATACAAGGATCAATGGTCGTTCTACCTCTATAACAAATCTTCTCAATATCTCATCCGGTCCCATCTTGTATAGATGTCCAACTATATGTGAGAAATATGCAACGTGCACTACTAGTTGTTTCTTTTGAGGAATTGTGTACTCACTGGGTGCCATTCATGTTGATAGGAACTGAAATATCTCTGCGAAGTGGTCATCGATCTTTCTAATGACCAGTAGTTGTGCATCCGATAGTGTATCCTCCAAACTGGTTGGTTCTTCACCATGTTCCAACCTTGACAAGTGGTCAAGACCTTTGTTCATTCTCCCTGGCTTACTATGATCTCAAAATCATATTCTTGAAATAGTAGTATCCATCTACATATCCTTCCCCCCAACACTATCTTGTTGACTAGGTATGTCAACGTGGAGTGATCAGTAAACATTTTAAAGTGTCCTCCCAACAAGTAGTGGCAGAATTTCTGCAATGCATATACCATGGCTAACCCTTCTCACTCAGTGGTGGTGTAATTAATCTCGACAGTGGATAAATTCCTACTAGAAAAGGATAATGGGTGGTCAATATCTCCTTCTCCCAGCTTTTCTAACATAGATCCTAAAGAAATGGAAGACACATCGACGTGCACATGAAACTCCTTGGTCCAATCTTGGAAAACTAGAATGGGCACAATAACCATTTTCTGTTTCAGTGTGTCGAAGCTCTGCTTGCATTCATCTATCCAACTAAAGTGAAAATCCTTCTTCAATAGTTTTCCATGGGTGTTGTAATCTAAGCATATCCCTTAATGAACTTTCTATAATATCATGTGTGTCCCAACACAATGCATAATTATTTAACTGAAGTAGGAGGGGTTAGATCAACTATAAAGGCAATTTTGGATGGATCTACCAACAATCCTTGCTTGCATACAATATGACCTAACAGAAATCCAAATGGTGAAAAGAAAATGCATTTCTTTAGGTTTAAAGAAATTTGACACTGCCTGCATTTATCCAACATTATCCTTAGACATTCAATATGATTTTTCAATAAACTAAAAACAGTCCAATCATCAAAATATGCTTCTAAAAATTTATGCAGAAATTCCTTGAATGCTTCGACCACCACCCTAGAAAATATGGTTGGGTAATTCTTCAATCCAAATGGCATCACAGTATATTGGTAGGATCCCCATTCTGTTGCAAATGTGGTCTTATGGCGATCTTTCTTGGCAATTCGAATATGGTGGTATCCTGAAAATCCATCTGTAAAATAATATACTTCTTGGCCTCCCACATTATCTAACACTTTGTCAGTGAATGGATTAGGGAAGGGGTCATGCAAAAAATAATCATTCATTTTCCTGAGATCTATGCATATCCTGATTTCTTCTATCTTCTTGTCTTGTACCACCATAGGGCTAATCGACTCTAACTCTTCGATATGTTCTATAATCCTTGCTTCTAGCATTTCGTTGAGCTCAATTTTCACTTTCTCCTTATATTTAGGGTTTAGTTTGTAAGGTATTTATTTGACTGGTGTAGCATTTGGCTTCAAAGGAATCTTTATATCACCCATAGGCCCTTTAATTCCATTCATATCAGTGAACTTGGTTGGAAACAAGTCCTGATATTCATGCAGTAACTTTGTAATTTTATCAATGGTAGCAACATCCCAATAATCCCCAAAATTTGCAAACTTTGGTGTATGTTATGTTCCAATATTGACTTTCTTAATCTTAATCGGTTGTCCAATAAATGGTAGTTCAACTCCTGGTCCTTCCACATCTCTCTAGCCTTATGTTTCTGTGATGCTCACCTTCCTCAGATCATCATCTTCATCGACATTGTTGTTGTAACAGCCTTGTAGTTTCTGGAGAGGCACAGTCCATTCATCCTCTTCCTGTTCTAAGGGAAGCATAGATACCTCCTCGAATACTTTTTTTCTCACAATCTGTAATGCTTGATCTACTGATGGATATTGAATTTCAAACAAGAAGGTAGTTACAAAATTCCGAGTCTTACCTTGCCAATCTGAAGTGATGAGGCACAGTTCTGATTGGAGCTACCAGTTGATAGGTGTCATGTCCAGTGTGTTGATGAATTTGTGTACCCACTTCTCTTGAGGGATGTTTCTCTAGGATTCCTCACAGCTTCGCACATGGTCCTTTTGGTAGCTTCGACCTATGTAGCGAACTTCCCATCCTTCTACTTGTGCTGAGAACCTCGCTTTCATCAGGGTATGACACTGTATCCAATTTGTAATATTACTTTTGTGTGCCGCCCACTATATTGATGGTGTGGATTTCAAGGCCTCTTTCATCGCTAATCATCTTTGTTTTATTGGTACACTTTCTTCAAAGTCTGACAAGAATTTTTCTAAAGGGTTCAGACCATCAAATGTGGGTAAGTTACTCATGGTTGTGTCGATCCAGTGGACTTATTTGGTTAATATAGCACATATTCTTGTATATACATCATACATATTATTGTAACAGTTATCCAGTGCTTCTTCTAAGTCTGATGAACATGCTCTATCACTTCACCAACTTAAGCTTCCATTGACTGTGGGATTAATGTAATCCTGTTGTCTAGTTGTTAGCTTGTATATGTTTTCTAGTGCATATGCATGGTCTTATTCTCTAATAGGTTCTGTGTACCACTGAACTTAATCTGGATCTAAAGGTGCAATTACATTAATTCCATCTCTTTCAAAAGTCATACATCTTTTCTTTAAGTCAACAACAATAGAGTTATTGAAGGCCCAATCAATTTCTAACAGTGCAGGGTAAGGGCAACTGTCATCAACTATTTCAATTACCTCAAAGTCTGAAAATGTTCTTACTCCATCAATGTCCATAGGGACATGCTCTAATCATCCAAATGGGATGACAACTTACTGGTTAGCCATCCTAAGCCTGATAGGGGAATAGATCAACTTAAATTTTCCCATCAGTGCCCAGGTTTTCTTTGTCATGACATTGACCTCTAACCCTAAGTCAAGGACTACATAGTCTATCTCATACTCTCTTATTTGAGAATTCAAATGTAATTCCTTATTTTTCCTTCTTTTCTTACCAATTTGGCATACTTCCCTATTCAACAAGGGGTCTATATTTCCTAGCTCATATTGTCTGATTAAATTTTGTAATTATTGTATAGCACTTTCATCTTGAACCAACTTAATACAAGTATACAAAAATTCCAGGAGATTGCTTACCTCTTTTCCTTCTTCTGGAGAAGCAAATTTGTGTCTTCTCTGTAGCTTTCCTGATTCCTGAGTCTTCTGTAATCTTTCTTTGGGTTATTTTGTCATCTCCTGTGACAATGCCTCCTCTTGTTATAACAACGAATCTAGGGTATTCTCTACAAGGCTCAACATATATCAGTTTCACTTGTGGGTTATGCTGAGGTCCTTGTCTTTCCTGAAGATTAGCTAGCAACACATGACAATCTTCTATAACATTGTCAAATGAGATGCAGTAGTTGTAAGTGGTACAAGGGTTCTGAAAATCCCTTGCAAGGTGTGCTGGTTGTGCTCAGTTATAACAGATGATCTGTCCTTGACCTCAACCCATTCCTCCTCCTCATCCTCTTCCTTTGAATACACCGTGAGGATTGAAGTTTCCTCTCACAGGAGAGTTATACTATGTAGTGTACCTTCTTGTTGTACTTCACCTTGAATATTATATATGTATATCGACCTTTCATGCATGAGATCGTAAGGCCTACAATCCCTATCATCATGTCCTATGGACTTACAGAATGTGAAATACAAATTTGTATGTGTTTGAACATACTTTTGCATGTAGTAGCACTCACTAGGGTGATGTTTGTTTCTGCATACCTCGCACCAAGGTAAGGTGACTTGCTTCAAAGGGCTCAAAGCTCCAGAAGCCAAGTATTCATTGAATAGAGGGAATTGTTCCTTGTCATGGCCTTTTGATTTGCACATGACACACCAACTGTCTTCTCTTTTATCTTTTCCCTTGTCTTTCTTCACATCTTTGACTTGCAGAGACAAACTAGTTAGTTGTCTCAAGATCTGGCTCATACCTGAGCTGGATTCTTCCATAGGGGTTGATTCTAACTTAATGGAGATATTTAGCACCTTAGAATGAGAAGAAATCTTCTGTTGCATTAGGGGAACTCTGATGTGTGGTAAGAGGGCAGCAATGAACCATTCTTTGTTCTGTTCATCTGGGATCTGGAAAGTCAATCAATCTGTTAAGTTTTTGAATATCTGGTCAAATTCCCAAACATGTTTAGCCACCTTCTGCTTGATCTCTTTTATCTCTGTAATTCATTGTGACTCTGGCTTGGGTTTCTTGAACTCTGCAATCAGTGCATTATTAATCTGATTCAGTGGTTTAGGTTGTGCAAGTCCTTGGACTAGCTTCATGTACCATCTTAGTGCGTGGTCCCTTATAGTGGTATTGAACTATGTTCTTTTGACAGCTTCGTAGGTGACATTTTTAATATTCTATACAGCTTCACATAGGAACCAGTGCTGGTCAGGATATTCAGATCCATCTCCCCTAAAAATAGGAAGCCTCATCTTATTTTCCATAGATCTTTCTATTGTTCCTGACTGAATATGTGGTCGACTACTATTGAGAATTCTTTGGGTACTCTGGTGGCTAGGATTACTCTAGTTGCTTAATACTACTGAATCAATAGGAGGGATAACAATACTTACTTCGATGGTCTGCGCAGTTTCTGAGGCTTCAGGTTCTCTTCGGCGAAGCTCTTTAGCTTCTCCTTCCTTTTCCCTAGAGGGTTCTGAATGTTATTTTTCTGTCAAATTTGCCTCTTCTCTATTGTAGAAACCCTCCTCCCCATAGTTCTTCTTAAACAGGTTTGCAAGGTGGACTTATTGAAACACTCTCCCACTACGCATATGTCCATCTTCCGTGTCTCTGTCGCTATCTAAATTCTTGAACCTTATCCTTTCTTGATCCGACCAATCTATTGTGTCTTCAATATGTTCTTCTCATGCAATAGTATCTTGATTCTTAGCTTCAGAAAATGCAAAAAATTCCCTCTAGGTCCCTTAAAGAAATATCTCTCGGCTTGGCTGTATGATTCTACTCTATCAACAATGAACCCTGTAATGTACACTCCAATGGTTCTATTGAACTAGTGATCTACTGCTCATGATACGATGTTATTAACTCTTTTGACCTTCTTTATCAACTCCGACGTCCAACCACAGGAGGTCTAGATCAGATCTCAAACTGGGTATTTGCTAATCTAGCTAGCCACTCATATAGCTCCTGATGGATTCCTCCAAAGAAAATTTTGTGTATATCAGTAAAGATATATTTTTCCAGCCAATATTCTGAGCTAATATTAAGGTTCTTGTTTTGGGATTCAGTGAAGTCCTTTTCTTGATCTTCTATCCACTTTTGAATCTCTTTCTTCGATGGAAACCCCCTTGACATTCCCTCGAGAAGATTCTTGTCCTGGAAACAGAACCATTTGTTGGCACAGGGATAGACCTAGGGTTCATCTCCAAGAGTGCACCAACAAGCCCTAACTACTGGCCCTTTCAGAAACACCCGCGAAGCAGATGTAGTCTCACCCAAAGTAGTTATGAGGGGGTTTCAAGATAGAGATGTCTACAATCGAAGGGAATATCAAGTGGATACAACACAAGAAAAACACAACATTCATATATCACTTATTAGCTTAGATATACTCTGCACATATACTTATCATATCTAAATAAATAATGCAATCATAGTATATCAATGACAGAGACAAAAGATCAATCACACACAACACAAAATATACATAGTTCACCCTCTCTCTAGGGATACATCCACATAAATGTGCTATAATATATTAAGGTAAAGCATACAGTTCTTACCTATGCTCTTAGCTAGCATGTCTCTTCTCTTCTCCTCTCTTCCTCTCCCCTCCCTACGCACCCATATGTAGGGTTGATCTTTGCACCCAGCAGAAGATCTTACAATACCAGAATGCTCTCACTCTTAGCACTTATCCCTCTCGATACAATACTTACTTACATCAACAATACAACTAGATCAATTGCAATATCGTACAAACCCAAAGTACCAACCCAACCCAGGTCCTTTAGACCTTTATTTATACATTACAATAGCTCACCGACATCCTCAGGCTGAAAACTAGGTGTCCAAAACCATAGATACCAAAACCCTAGGTGTCTAAAACCCTAGGTCAACTTTACCCATATTTCAGGGCTTCGTCAGCCTGTCTTTCCTTTCTTCTTGTGCGGTGCTACAAAGCATCCATTGGTGGATTTTTCCACTTGCTGATTTGTCCATGATCCTTATTTCTTGCTTATTTTTCATTCCTGGTCTCCTCGTCCAACGAATTTCTTTCTCAGGCTTCGCTCCATCTTTTCTTCTCTTTTGTTCACTTCGACCCAACAACATACACTGTGTCTTCCACGAAGTTCACATTTTCCTTTTCTTCCTTGATCTTTGCTTGCTTCCATACCTAAGGGACAATAGGGAGCTTAACCCTAAATTGTTAAGAAAAGAGAAAATCTAGGTAGATAGAGACTTACCAGTTTGATCATTGCCACATGTAGATGAACGAGAAAGACAATTCGTTCGAATGATGTTTATCTCATTCTCGAGTGTCTTGATTTAGGAAAATGGAATATTGAAAATAAACCAAACCCTGTTTTTATTTATATAACTTAAAGATAATTAATTAGCATTAAATGTGGTAGGTGGGCTTAAAGACTTTCTTAACAACTCCTCCAAGCAGTTGAGAGGATTTTTTCACAACTTTTCCAAACAATTTTTTTTCTTTATCAGAGCGATTGGCGAGAACTCCTCTGAGCGGCTCAGAAGAGTAATCCTCCAAGAAGCTCATAACATTTTTTGGGAAATCCTCCGAGCATCTCAAAATATTTGTTGGGAACTCCTCTGAGAATCTCAAAAGAGTTGCTAGGAACTCCTCCGAGAAGCTCAGAAGAGTTGTTGGGAACTCCTCTGAGTAGCTCGAAAAAGTTGTTGGGAACTTCATCAAAAATTTCTTAGGAATTCTACTTTGAATAATTTCTCAAAAATTTTCAAGGGTATCATTAGTTACCATGGGAATATTTTGTTTTGTCAAAGGGACTTATGATAATTTTCTTTAAGATTCAAAAAATAAGGAGGCTCCATTTTAGGAGAGTATCCAAACATAATCTAAAATGGAGGGGTTGTAGTGCTAGTCACAAAAAATGGCGACACACTAGGCGAGGCCTTGGATATATGTAACAATGAGTACATTCAAATTTTTATTTAGGATTGAAATTCCATCACACAAAATCACAGGGAATTTTTTTTTTTTCCCATGACTTGCATATTAAAAAGATCTAGGTGATTCAAGGATCATTGGGACTCGTTAAAATTTAAGAGATTTGTTTCAAACCTACATTAGACATTATAATAAATGGATAGAGGGAGAATGTAGGAAGTAAAGTAAGAACGAAACATCAAGAATGTTGAGAATACAAGTATGATGTATTTCTCTGGTGTTTCTCTGCTACCAACGAGCATCCATAGCCCCAAAAGAGTCACCCCGGTGACACAAGTCTTGCTCCACTGCCAATGAACGTTCATAGCCTTGAAAAAGATACTTGCATGTCCCATGTGATATGGAAAGAATTTCCCCAATCCTTTACCTTTTATAATTTTTTATTCTCTTTTGTTTAGAGATATAGGTGGATGGGGGGATTCTAGTTAACCTTTAAAGGAACTAGGGATGACACCTGTGACGATGAGATCTAATAACTCGATTATAGATAATAACTTCTCGAGGTTTGATTCCTAACTTACTATAAAAATCTCATCTACACCATTTCATTCATCTTTTGTAACATAGAAATCTGTTGTTTACTTGTAGTCCCTTGGCTCTCTGCTTTACCAACATATTTTCATATTGACAATCTTTGTTCCTCTACTAGATCTTATCTTGTGATAGTGAAAAAAGAGCTTACATGTCTGGGAGAAGATTAGAATGGAAATCCTATTACATGTATGTTTAGGCCTTCCGCGCCAAATGTGCCTCTTTTGAGTGTGTGACCTGCTTTAGTTTGTAAGAACTCCAAAATCACAAGTGTATCCAACCAGAAGGACAAGTTAAAACCATTAATCAAATAGATCAAGAAAACTCAAACTAACTAAGAAAAAAAAAGTCAAAAAGAAAAAAACTAGAAACATGTTTAATTTATGTACAAGTGATCAATAGCCTCAAGGGATAACTGATATAATGTTTTAGAACTTGGCCATTTACAGGGAGAGACTCGATTTCTCCCTGAAGGTTTTGTAATCGAAAGGTTTCTTGGCCAATATTTTCTTTGATAAGGTAGGGACCAAGCCAAATTTGTTGAAATTTCCTATGTTTCCCTTTATCTTCATGTGGTTTTTCCCATTTCAGGACTAAATCCCCAACTTGGAATTCTTTCTCACAAGCAGACTTCTTATCAAACCAACATTTTACACTTTGTTTATGGTATTCAAACTTGGTTTTAGTATTGTCATGTATTTCTTCAAGGTTTAACAATGTATTGATATGACTTTGGATAACTCGGAATTCTCTTCCTCGAGACTATTGTGTAAGTTGGAGAGAGGGAAGGTAAATGTTTGTGTGTAACACAACTTCTTTCCCATACACAAGAAAATACAATGATGTTCTGATAGAGGATTTTGGGGTGACATGATATTTCGAGAGAGTGTTTTGTAATGCATTGTGTCAATTTCTCTGGTGATAAACCACAATTTTGTTCAGTATACGAATGATGTTCTTGTTTGTGGATTCTGCTAGGCCATTTCCTTGGGGGTAATAGTTAGTTGAATACTTTAAAATAATTCCCTTTTCTAATGCATACTCAGATAATTTCAAAGATGAAAAATAAGCAACATTATAAAATACTAAAGAGTTAGGAATACCAAACCTTGTGATAATGTGTTGCTCAAGAAAATTAATCACTACTTCTTCATTCAATTTGACTAAAGGAATTGCTTCAATCCAACAAGTGAAATAATCAATTATGGTTAGAATATAATTGTGTTGTTTATATGAATGAGGATTTGTCTCACTGATAATATCTAATCCTGATTGCTTGAATGGTTCTTCCATTGCTACAGGATGAAGAGTAAAAGAGGCATTTCTTTCTCTCCCTCTTTCTTTTTGACATTCTTCACAGCTTCTTGAGTACACATGAGCATCCTTAAAAAGGGTGGGCCAATAGTATCCCTCTCGTCGCACTTTATTAGTTGTTTTGTCTCCTAAGAAATGACCACCAACTGGTCCATCATGCATATATTTTAGTAACTTATCAACTTCTTGTTTTTCAAGACATCTGAGAAACACTCCATCGTAATTCTTTCTAAACAAGATGATATGTAATAATTGATATTGTAAAGATTTCATCTGTAATTATCTTCTTTGTTTATCATTGAGATGATCTAGAGTGGTGCCATGTTGTAAATAATACCTAAGATCTTTGTAACATGATCCTTCAATGGGTGGAACATACATAACTTGTTGTGTATACATGATATGTTCATCTTTCCATCCATCCTCTTCTTGTTCTTCAGCATTAGCTCCTTGGGTTACTAATTTACACAATTCTTAACCCTTTACAATGTTGGTTAGTTTAAATTCGAGATCATACTCTTACAGATCCATCATCGAATTTCCTCATCTTTCACCCAATTCTTTTTGTAATAACATGGATCTCACTTTAGGGTGTGGGACGATGACTTTAGTATGATTTTTTAGGATGTACATTCTGAACTACTTGATTTCTTTATGTACAACAAATGCTTGTTTTTTTACCTGAGGACAATTGAGTTAAACACCTTGTAATCTAGTGCTCATAAAAGCAAAAGGATATTTGTCTCCTTGTTCATCCTTTTGCGTGAGTACTATTTCCAGTGAATGTTCATATGCAAATGTATATAGTAAGAAATCTTTTGAAAAATCGAGACTCTGAAGGGATGACACATTGGCTATGTAAGTTTTAATATTTTCAAATGCTTCCTTTTCTAGAGGTGTCCATTTGAATTGTACATCCTTTTTAATCATATTTTTTAAAGGCTTTACAATCTCAACAAAGTCTAGAACGAATATTCTGACGAAATTGATTCTGTCGAAAAAATATTGCATAGACCTCTTGTTGTGCAATGGAGAAATTTGTAAAATGGATTTGGTTATCTCTGGGTCCACTGAAATTTATTTTTTTGAAACAACATGTCCCATTAAAATTCCTTTTGAAACAAAGAATACAATTTTCTTGGTATTAAGCAAAATTATGTATTTTCTGAAACACTCAAAAATATGCTTGAGATGTTTTGGGTGGTATCCTCTTTCTTTTGAATAAAATGTAACGTCATCAAGGTAAACCACCGCACTTTGACTGATTAAACATTTTAAAGAAATGTTTGTTTCTCTTTGAAATGTGGCTCCTATATTCATAATACCAAAAGACAATCTTTTGTAAGAACAAGTTCCCCATTTAGTTTGAAGTGGTCTTTAATCAGCCAAGTTCTGCTACAAGAACCTGGTTGTATCCCGAAAACCCATTTAGTAAGGAGAATAATTGAGATCCAGAGACAAGTTGCAATATTTGTTCCATTGGGGGAACTGGATAGTTATCCTTGGTGGAAGCACGATTCTTATGTCTAAAATATATACAGATTCTCATTTTTCCCAAAATTTTCCCCACGGGAACCATATTAGATACCTAAATCAAATTTATTACTTTAAAAATTATTCGAGCATCTAACAACTTCTTGAGTTCCCTTTTGTATAAGAGGTTCAAGAGTACGATGAATCCTTCTAAGATTTTGTTGAAATGGATTGATTCCTTCTTTGATAGGAATCAAATGTTGTATTATTCATGTATAATAAGTCTTCAAGTCATCATATGTCCAGGAAAAAACATCTCGATACTTCTTGAATAATTCTGTCAACGTATGTTTTTCTGAATATGAACAATAAGTTCCCAAGTTGACATTTATAAGTTGTTCATATGTTCCCAAATTGACCAAGAAATGCATCATCATGGAGTTGTTGGTCTTCGGATTAGATGGCCTCCTAGATTTATATTGTAGATCAAATAACTTCTCAAGAGTCAAAACATTCTTTGGGACACAATTTGTCTTTATCTTATCAATTTATTCTCGATAAGATTGCATTTCTTGTTAATGAATTCCATCATCGATCATTGAGTTTTGGAACGTGTATGAACTAGTAAATAAGTTGACAATTTAAGAATCACAATCAAATACTCTCCAAATTATAACATTGTCAGGTACAGATGGCCTAAACATTAATTCAATTGAAAAACCATTGTCAGGAGGCATGAACCTAGATGTTGCATTGGCCAAAATATCAATGTCTACATTTTGATCACGAGGTATAGAATTAATATTAAATGCATCAAATGAATAAATAAAATTACACTCCTCTTGTTGATAGGATTTCAAATGTGGAGACAGGAAGTGAATAATATTTCTTGCCTGTCGAAAAATAATCTCTGAGTCACCAAATAATTTCAAATGTTTTATCTCGAGGTCAATGGCCTTTTTGAGACCTTGCACTAAGGCTTTGTATTCAACAGTGTTGTTGGTGCATTCAAATTCTAATAAACCTGATATGAGAATTTTTCCTTGACTAGGGTCAATTAGTACACATCCTATGTCGACTCCATCCTAAGTTTTGGAACCATCAAAGAACATAGTCCACATGTATGAGACATCAGTTTCGTTAGTCAAACCAAATCCTAATTTAGTAAGTATGGGACATACACCATTATATGTTCATGGGAATAGGCTTGATTGTAGTTCAGATGGTATCTTAGAAGTTTGGGATTTATAACAACCATAATCAGTCTCGAAAAAATATTTTCCTAGGATAGAATGAGAAAAGATAACGGCTTTGTTTTTACCTTGTTATTCGGTCACCGTCTGCTTCATGTGTGCTTCAGTATTAACTCGTATTTTGTTTGATTTAGATTTATGGGGTAAAAACATATGAGACCAATCAGTAGCGAAATAACCTTGGAGTTTGGACGAACAATCTCTACTTAAGAAAAAAACATAACTTTCTGGGATGTCTACCACAACTATGTCTAGAGTCTGATGAACTCTTGGATCAGATGAGAATCTAATTAACACATCCCAAAGTTCCCCTTTCACTTTAACATATGTTATGTATAACTAGATAATACTAGTTTTTTTTATTTGTGGGACAACATTTAAAACAAAAAAATGCATGATGTTAGAAGAGGCACCAGAATCTACTAAACAATTATGAACATTGAAATTGAAAATATCATAAGTAAGAAGAAAATGTGGTATCTACGATTTCAAAAAAGCGCATATGATAGCTTCACTTATAGCAGAGGCTATTTCTACCTTGTGAATCTCTGGTGTATTGTTTCCAGAAGCTAAACTTTCAGCAGCTGCAATAGTTTTTGTTTGAGTTTCCTGAGGTTTGAAAGCATCATGTAGGAGTTCATGTTGTTGTGGAAGCGAGCAAATATTAAACATGGAGATATTGGAATTAATTTTCTTCATGTCTTTGATTACATTATAATCTAGGGCATGTGAATTCAAATCATTATTAAATTACCCAGATTTCCCTTAAATCACTTTTTCATCATTTTTAGTAATTCTTGATGTGCTTGGTTAATCTTTATTTGCTACCGCATTCTTTCCAGTTTTATTATTAGTTTTTTCCTAGAAATATGTTGCTTGGTTTTGGGAGGACAAGGGGAGGTGTTATTTTCCTGAGAGGCATGTTTTCTCCTTTGGGAGACAAAGTGTTAGATGGTGGAACTTTGCTTCACAAATTATAAACTTTCTGGGAAGAAACTTTTACAACTTGAGTATCTTAAAAAATGATTTATTTGATTTTCTCATCATCAGATTCCACACACCAGTCCCAGAAGGGCATAGTTGATTCTCAAGGTGCTTCATTAGTAGTATCACTAGAAGATGGTGCATGACTTTCATCTTCTAAACTTTGTTGATCAAGCAATTGATTTATTACCAATGACACCGAGTTGATCCACTGAGGGCCTGTACGTTCAAGATGGTTTTTTTATGGTAAGAGAAAAAATTATCGTTGCTAAAAATATCTATATTGAAATCCATGTGTGAGGATTTTGGTGGTTGTGGTGGGTTGTCTTGTTTCTTAAAAAATGTACAAAATTTTTGAGATTTGGATGATCCTTCCCCAACATTCCTTTTAATTCTACCACTTCATTTGATAATTTATTAACCATTTTAACCACATTATCAATATCCCTGGCTTCCTTGTCAGGTGGTTTAGTTAATAACAATGGCTTCTTCCCAATTGACTTAGTTTCCTCATAACAAGGATGTTGGGCATATGCTGACAATTCTCTTTCCACAGTTTCATCTTCATCAAAATTTAGTGCTAAAGTCTTTATGTTAGATCACTTTATAAACATCTCGATGGATGGGGTTAAGGAAGCTATATAATATTCAATGGATAAATATTGAGAAGGAGCTACCTCGTGGGGAAAATTAATTAATACATTTAGAAATATTTGGTTAAAATATTTTACTCTTTCTCTATTTTCCATTATGATGGCTCTTAGCTCATTATGTAGAGATGTAGTTATTTTTCTTTCTCCAAACTTCCTCATAAAGAGACTTTCAAAATTGTCTAAGTTTGTAATTGATCATGCGGGTAAGTTGAAATAGCAAGTAGAGACTTTCCCAGAAAAAAAACGTATAAGGAAATAATATCCATACTACATATTCATGTTGTACTCCTAGAATACATATGGCCAAAAAGAAATTATTTATATGATCTTTCGAGGATTTGGATTTGTCTAGATCAAATATAGGTAAAAGTATATCTAATTTCTTTGGAATTTCATGTACTTTTCCAACCATATTTAAAGATCCTTGGGATCTCCATCATGGTATGACATCTTTGTAGTTCCTATTTTCTCCCATTATTTTTTCTAACATGATTTCAGGTTGTTCACCTTCAAATTCTTCTTCTTCAGGTTCAGTGAGGAAATGTACAACTCTACTTAAGGGTACTAGAACCTCGTATAACATAGTTTCAATAAGATCATATACAGAGTTGACGTAAAAATCAGGCCTTGTGTCATGACGTTCAACATGGGTGTCTTTTCTTCTAGGAAGTGCATAAGTTGTGGGTAACTTTTCGAATAATTTTGCATAAACACGAGTGATTCTACGGGTTTCGTGAAGTTCTTCTCGAGGCATGCAATACTAGGTTTCAAAATATATTTCCGAACTTCCAGAAGAACTTCCAAAATTATCCTTCGAGTCGTCGTAAATAACTTCTTGTTCATACTCAGTTCTAGGAAATAAAGTAGGTTGTGAGATGGGATTACTTGTTGAAGACTAATTTTCATTATTGTTTAAGTCATGTATGTAATCCATAAAACATAACCCTCCTTCTAGCGCCAATTCTATTGAGGGGTACAAATTCGCCTGACAATAGCAAGGGTTACTCACTGGTATAAGGTCCCAATTAGAATATACACTGATTGGGTTAGGAGTCCCATCCAGAATTTGGCCTGGCTTCCATTATTGCTAACTTTTGATTTTTTGTTACTGGTTAAGGTCCAACGTATCGATTTGAGCTTGGATGCAATTCATAGATGTATATGAAGACCGTGTATGTGAAGAAAAAATAACCTATCACTAATCTATGCTAACCTATCCTATATAGGAGTGAAACTGAAGTAACTAGTGAGTTATAATGCAACCAAATCTTAAAAATGCTTTAACACAGTTAGTTGTATGAAAAGAGAAAGATGGGAAGTAATAGCACATGTAAATATATAATCATATTAGTCTAGATTACATTAACATATATTGTAACAACTCGCGAAACTCATGGCATGGAAATATTCGAAGAAATACCAATACTGCAATTTTTTTTTAATTAAGATTGCATAAGAATTAGTCTATAGCAAACAAAGCATTCTTACAGTCCATAGAAACAACAAACATCCTCACTTGAAGTAGTTAAAATCTTCGATCAATTTCTACATATAATTTCTTCTAAAAGTACTATCTCTAAGGGTTTTTCAATATTCATTAACACTGTATAAGTTCTTGAAAAAGTTATTGGGTCTATACAATGCTTGAAAATCCAAAAGTCTACAAAAGAAAATTCTTGTCTCTAGAGTTTCTAATCTACTTTATACAAATAATGGTGAATCCTATTTGTCTTTTCATATTCTTCTTGAAGGAGAAGTTACAAAAACTATTCACATTCCCTTTCTTATGGAAAGTGGCACAAAATGACGAAATTTGAGATAGTTAGGAAAAGGATGAAATAGAAAACAATTATTTGTCCTTATCCTATGGCCTTTTTCTCTAGACATAGGTTATCCAAACTTCCATCTGATTATACAATACCTTAATCCTCCTGTAAGATAGTTTCTCCAGCATCGCTTCAATCATGGCCACTTTATCATCCAAGGTGCTCATATCTTTTTCCAATTTTTTCATGTAAGCTTGTATCATAGTATGGATGTTTGTTGGCTGTATCAAATGTTGATCAATGAGACTGGTTGAGATGAAAATTGATGTTTCAACCACTTGTCTTCTTCTTCTTTTGCTTTCTTGGATTGCATTCACTAATTCCTCCATGACTAAGTTCTTCCCAAGTTCGTCTAGCATTGGGAGACAACCATGTCTTATCAACTCTTGAGAAACATTATGGGTTCTAGAGAAAATCCATATTGATTTTGTCACTTCTTTATCTGCTCATTTCCCTACTTTTTGGCAATGATATAATGCATACATATTTGTATTCCTCATTGATTTTGAGGGTATCTATAATTCTAGAGGTGCATCAGGATTTTCTTCTATCCAAGTATCAATATCGGATATACTCTCCCGGATAGTGTTGTATTGTGTTAGTTGCATCTATGTATTGTTTTTTTTTTCAATCATTGTTGCAACTATGTTTTGGAAAAGATGAAGGTTCATGTACGTATCGATGATCACATCTTCCATCTCATTTCTCACTTTTCCCACACTGGCTTTAAAACTAAGAAATTCTTACTCGTTGGAGATTCTCTTCTAATTCTTTGATCTTTAGTTCCTTCTCCTCGTTCTGTTGGAATAACCTTTTCATATTATCTATAGTTGCATCCATGAATGCAAATCCTGGTCTTTTTGTTTCCACATGGTTTTCCCTGACATATCCTATGACTGGTACCTAGGTTACTACTCATAAAGGAGCTCCCTCTGCTACTGGAACATTCTTATCCCTTTCTTGTATGATCTGACCCATTTTTCTAGCATACATAAAACTTTAGCTGTCTACTATCTCAGTTGACTGAAAAAGGTTCCCACATCTTGAGACCAAACACACTACTTTTTGTTTCTAGTTTTGTTCCTATGGTGGATGTTCCAAGGACATACAAGTCCATTGGGCATGTGTCTCCTTATTTACCCTCTTCTTCCTTCTTATACCTTTATTCTTCAACAACTTTATCTATTGCTTCTTTTACTGATATGGCCTTGTCGGTCATATAGGATGGGGAGGTGAAAAAAATGAATTGATACAATGGTGCAAGGAAGTGTTCATAGATCCTTTGGTAATATACTCGGTATTTGTCCTCCCAGATTACTTTGTAGTAGATATGGATTGAAAAATCAATGGGAAACCAACTCCATCCCATGTTCAAGTATTTTTTGGCTATGCACATTATATCTAGGAGATATGAAGCCATATGAAAACTAGGGAATATCCCCAATTGTTCTTGTATAACAACTGAAATTGCAATTTTAATATTCTCACACAATATGTCTTCCCAATTGAATGAGGCACCTACATATGCACAAAAATAAATTAATGGAAGATAAGACAAAGGAAATTGTGTTGCATCTGGTTCCCCATATAACCTGCACAGCATGGCTACCATATACTGGTATGATATTCTTAGATTGGTAATTGGATATCAAACTTTGAACCGATATTTAAATTTCTTATTTGCTTTATACCAGGTGGGGAAAAAATCCTTTGGGGTAAGCTCCAGATCGCTAAGGATTTGACCGTCTAACTTTTTGTTTATGGAATCTAGGTGATAACACTTGGCTAGATTATCAGGCTTGGATGAAGCTATTGGATCCTTCCTTGTATTGAAGATATACATGTTCTCTATATTTTCATTCTTCAAAATACATGATATAACATCTACAGAAGAGAACATTGTTGGATGTGCCGCTACCCTGAAGATTCTTGGCTTTCCTATGTTCATAAATGCTTGAAGCTTGCTTGGGTCCTCTGCTTCTGTATAAAATTTTGATTTCTTAAACATGTGATAAACTTTCCCCCCATTTCAATATCTCTCCTTCTTTATCTAAAATTATTGATGTATCATCGTACACAATCCTTAAAATTTCCACATCTTTTGTTTGTTGAGAGATACCGGATGGTTCAGTTCTTGTTATCTTTATTTTTTCTTTCTTTCATGGTGACATGTCTAAACCTGCATAAAATGATAAATTTGTAGCCTTTTGTTATCATTGAAAAATTGTTCGCAACATTGCACAAAAATGTTTAAGGAAAAACATCAATGCTACAACACTAAAATTCATCAAAAAGGAAAAAAACTATGTAATTAGGGTGAAAAATTAGAGTGTGCATAATCACCAAAAGGAGCGCGAACACAATGCACAGGCTGAAACAGACCTCAAAGCGCACTATGCGCAAAATGCATGACTGTGTATGAGAAAATCCACACACTTCTATGAACGATGCATTTATGGATCTTGTCGTCCCCTCAACCACTTCTGGTATGACCCCCAACATGATTTGACACTCAAATCTTAGCGAAATCTAGCTTGGGGGATGGTCAAGGGCTAGAGGGTGCCCTAAAAGGCCCCTTGTTCACACTATGAACCAATGACATTTTTCCATGTATGAATGTTATAAATAAGAGCCATGGGTGTGCTAAGAAACAAAGATCTTCAAGGTATTGTTATGCTACAAGAATTCTTCCTTGAGAATCGTCTTTTATCTTTGAAGCCTTCAAGCACCATTGCAATAGACCATTCCACTCACCTCTTGAGGGAATAGGCATTGTTTTTCTTCACCATTTTTCATTTCTTCCATTGTATGGAGATAAGAGCTCTCAATTAGGGAACTCTAGAGCCCTCCCAAGGAGGAAGAGGGGAATCATAATCCCCTGCCTTTCTCTACGATGTTTTTCCTACTAATCTATTGATCCATTGGTATCATTATGTTGGTCATCGTTTGATTTTCATGGTTCTAAGTTTCTCAAGATTTCTAACATTTATTTCTTAGTTTTTTTTAGTTATATTTCTTTGTTTTCATGTGTGTTTGGTTTTTCTAACCCACTCACAAACTTTTGTCTTGTATAGCAGGCTCATTTAGACATGAAAGTGTTGTTTTTTAGCTCACACAAGTGACAAAACCAACACAATAGATTGGTGACCATACTAGGGATCGATATCAAATTCCTCCCTCTTTGAGCCTGGATAGCACTTCATTTTGATTGTTTTGTCTTGTAGCTACTAAAATCGGCCTAGCCCAACCTACCAAAGTCAAAATTCAGAGCTAAGGAAGGAGTATTTCACTTGAAAATTTATCCCCCAACGCGTGATGGGAAGTGCGCAAATAAAGACTCATTACTCTATGCATTATGTGCCCTTTGCATGCCAGTCATAACTGTTACTCATGCATAAGTCCAATTTTCAAAATTGTAAGGGTTTTTATGCATGGTTTGAGGGCCCCTAGCCTTCAAATTCTTATTTCTCTGCACTTTGTAAGGAAACTACACTCCATTTAAAGTCCTTTCCCATATGAAAGGTTAGCTAACATAGGCACTTAGGGGGTAAAAAGAATAATAATTCTCCTCTTTCATTTTTTTTTCCACATGGATGGCTCATTTGCCTTGTAAAATTTTAAATTGAAGTTATTTCATACACAATCATTTAAAGTGGGACTAGAAACCAATGTTGACCCTCAAGTATTCTCTTCCCTCACACCCTAGTGTGATCTTGGGAATTAGAAAGGAGGTTGAGAGGAAGTTTCATCTCCCTTAAACACAAATATTTAGTAGAGGACAAATCCCCCCTAGGGTTCCTCTTAGTTTTTGAAACCATGTTAAATCTTTGTAAGGGCCCATACATGCCCACATGTTGCAAACTTAGGATAGTTTCTAAATACTTTCTTAGTTTACATCACAATCTAGGGAAGTTTAAAGATCAAAGTAACAGGCCCATACATGCCCACACGTTTACAATCTAGGATAGTTTCAAAGCTTTCTTAGTATAGACAACGTTTAGGGAGTTTAAATGATGTGTAAAGGACCCATATGTCCACATTTCTAGTTATTTAGGGATTTAAATATTCCCCAAGGTTGTACCAAAGACACATAGTAATCTAGGTAAAGAAGATTTGTAAGGACCACAGGAAGTCCACATGTTGCAATCTCACACTTAACTTTTTAAAATATTTTCACACTTGTCACTTTCTTGCACACAAATCCACTCCTCACACAGAAATTTATATTAGAATAGTGGAGGTCAAAGTAGGTTTTCTCCTAAGTATTTCTGAAAGATCTAACTACTTCTTTGGAAATTACCCACACCCATTTAAATCAAATGAGGTTGGTCCATGACCCCAATATCTCAACCCACCACATCCAAAAAATTTATAATAAATGCACTAAATTTTCCTCCATAGGAGGTGCCAAAAGAAATTTTTAGTCTAGGTAGGATCTCGGGGGTAGGCATCCAAATAATCCCCCATTATCTGGTTCTCACATTTTCAAACAATAGAATTTGAGAAATAGGGAACTTTCAAATCCTCCAAGTCAAGTGTTCTGTTAAGAACCAAACATTGGTAACCCTGTGATGAAATACATGGAAACCTCCTCCCAGCGCTGACTTGGGATGGATAATGGTTGTAAAAGACCCGGGGTCTTAATTGTTTCCACCTTATTTTGTTGGCAAAC
>JZKD02S2046598.1:416917-428338 GCA_000966675.3 Picea glauca | reverse complement strand
CATTACTAATCTAAATTACAACTAATGGCCTAGAGCCGACATAAATAAAATAGCATTACTAATCTAATATGCCCCAATTAAGGGGTAATGAGCCAATATTAGGGCTTAACATGTTCCTACACCATAAGGTAGGGAGATACTCGTGAAGGGTCAAAGGCCGAGGTCCTGTTGTTCTATGCATCCCTCCTTGTGTCACCCAAATCTTGTGAGGGAATCCATCCTATGACCCATTTTTGAGGCCGAAAATTTAAATTTTTCACTTTGACCGAGGTACCTAGTGGCCAAAACTTAGGATATCTGCCCAGGTGGCGATTTTTTGTGGCTATTGGGAAATATCGCCAGCTCTTTCGGGATATGCACCCTCTACCACTCATTATAATTGTTTACTTCAACCTTCACTAGTTTCTCTTCCGGTGGCTTCAGACCTCACTTATGAGTGCTATTGGAAGGCCTGGTGCTATTTGAAAGGAATGACGATACAACTTTTAGGACACAAGAATTGTTTTTATTTGTTCTCCCATGCGGACAAAATCCACCTATCCACATGCTTGTTTATTTTAGAATTGATTTATGTATAATATTCATTTGATTACATACAATTGTGAGTTATACTATCTTGTGAATGTAAAAAATATACAAATCTCTTGTTGATTTATTTCTCTCTTGTCACCATTTGCACACATTCATTTTCTAGTCGGAAACCATAGGGGAACCATAGAATCCTCGTCGTTCCATACGCTTGCAGAATCTCCCTCATATTCTAGGAGAAGTCCCTAGTCTTTCCAACTCTCCGGCTCAAACATCTCACACCCCCATGAGTTCTATTGGTTTAGGATCAACTTTACTTGGTTCCACTTTGCTTGGGTCCAATTCCCAAGGCCATCCATCCATTAGTTCTCCTTCACAAGGAGGTGGGGGTCAAACTTATTCTCAAGGGAGAAGTACAACCCCACCAAATCCCTCTCAAGGGATAGGTCCACTACCTACTTACATAATGGTTGGAACTAACCCTCCACCAAATCTCCCTATGCCATACTTGGACTCCTTTGACATTCCTGATTTGACCAAACTCATGAATGATCCCATTTTACATGACCCCACATGGCCTAATATGCCTACCAAACTACCTTCAGATATTCCGAAGTTTGAAGGAAAACCAGGGGAAGATCCCACCAACCATGTTATGACCTTCCACTTATGGTTCTCTTCAAACAACATCATGGATGATTCCATCCACTTAAGGTTATTTCAACGAGCTCTCATGGGTTCATCAACCAAATGGTATGTGGATGAAAAACTACGGTCCCATGTGACCTTTGAATCATTGACCAAGGCCTTTTTGTCCTTTTCCCAACTACCAGTTCGTTATAATACTGGATTGGAAATTCTCTCTGAGTTCAAACAAACCACTGCTATCGATATAGCCGATCACATCCATGAATGGAATCGACGACGTAGTTTGTGTAAAGCAGAAAACACCAAAGAACAATGCCTTGATTGGTTTCTTGAATCACTTGTCTCTAATATTTCCAATGATGTAGCATCCAAGTTTCCTCAGTCAGAAGAGGAGGCCATCAACAAGTCCCAACATCTTGACCTCATCTATGCTTAGTCAAGTTACTTATACACAGTATTTCTTGACGCACCCAGACCCATACCATTCGACCAGGAAAAACCTGGGATGTTCCACACTGCGGATGGGTTGATTGGTTCTATGAACCATCTCAACCCTTACGACCACCTGTAACCCACTTATGGTGCACCTCAATATCCAAAACCATACAGAGGGACATCATATTACCCTCCTCCATCTCACCAATAGTCATATCATGTTGCTCCCCCTCCACCAATGGTGGACTCTCACTGGTACCCATGATGCGTCTGGTCACTCAACCAAGTACGGGTTCACCTTCTACCTCCACATACAACCTTAGTAGTCGTGGAAGTGCTTCAACTTCTTACACACCATATGGATCTCCTCCACAAAACAATCCATGTTTTCCATTTCCTGGTCCTCCACACCTTGTTTCTCCTCCACCAGGACAACCACATGCTGATGTTAACTTTTTTCACCCCTCCCATGTTCAACAACTTCAAAATTTTGAACAAATAAATATTACAAATCTGACCCATCCTCCAAATAATGCCAAGAAGAAATGGAAAAACTGAAACAATAACAACCCGAGACCAGGAGGAAATAACCCCCAACAAAACCACCCCACTGGGGGCAACCAAAATCAAGGCAACTAAAACCCCCAAGGGGGAAACAATAATAATCAACCAGGACAACGGAAGAACAATAACCTCAGAATGAACTTCCCTTGTGCTCTATGTGGTGAGTATGGACATTATACATAATATTTCCCCCAAGTTTCCAACTTCAAATGGAAGAAAGAGTCCATGAACGCACAACTTCCTCATGCGTCACCTACCCCTTAGCAGGCCCCACAAAAATATTTGCAACTTCCATCTCTAGTTGTTTTGAAAAACCCTATTCCACACCAAGGTGTGATGAATACCCAAAAATAAGTACACCCAGCCCCACCAAAAATGGGGCAGTATCAAAACCCAGGTCCCAATCAACCTGGAAAACTGGTCGATTGAAACATCCTCCTTACCAATGAAGAAGATATTATTTTGCAAGCACGCAGTCACCAATATGGTGTTCCCCCTGAATCTACCCCAAGAACCTCAAAATCATCTCCAGCTATAGTCGAATAACTATTGATGATTCCACACCCTAAAATTGAACCAAACCCTTGTATACCCTATATGTTGTTACGACGAAACATACATAACCCCCATGCTAGGGAAGCCATAACTATAGTCTGGTCGAAAACTTAGCACAATCTCCTACATCCATGCCTATATTGGAGCTCCTCCAAACCTATCCAACTCAGTGGAAATCCTTTCTTTCTGCCTTGGGTGCAGTCAACCCAGCTGATACTAGACTTATCACCTTTGATCTAGATAGCGGAGAACCATGCCTCCCCACCCTGGTAGCTTTTTAGATACCAGTTAAGATTCAAAACATCATAGTTAATCGATGTATCATCGATGAAGGCTCATCCACATACATCATGTCCAAATTCGTATGGAAAAAAATCATCTCACCTAAGCTAGTACCATCTTCCATCACTCTTAGAGATTATGACGGTCGACCATCATCTCCTGAAGGGCTCTTTCAAAATGCCCCTGTCGAGATTGGGGGAAAAACGATCTTGATCGACGTTGAGGTTATCGATGCTCCCCTTGATTACAATATCTTTCTCAGGTGTAGCTACATGTATGCTATGAAGGCAGTAGCCCCTTCTGTGTTTCAAACCATGATGTTCCCCCATAATGGTAGAATCATCACCATTGGCCAACTTACACATTACAAGCCTAATCATTCCACCAACATTGATAAAATTCTCCCCCTTGTTCGCACTTTCTCAGATGATTTTTTGGTCATCGACATGGGTCATGAAATTTTCGAGGACCCATCCTTCCTGGGGGAATATCATGGGACACAACCTCTCCTACACCTTTCAACACAAGTGTGTATCATGTCTTCTAATGGAACAGATATTGGAGCCAATACTCCTCCCACCAAGGCCACTCCCCACATCGAAGTTCCACCAGTTGGAGAACTATTACCTCAATATATCCCTGAGCTCCCCACTGCACCACTTATCCTATAATTTCCTCCCCTCCAGGGGAAAATCCTAGTTTGGGAGACAGTCCCCCAAGACATCACCCAAATTCCTTTCTTCTACCCCCCACATGGAGTCCAAGAATTCTAGGTAGCTGCTACTCTCACCCTTCCAAACATGGTTCTTTCCATCCCTGTATGGTATCTCCATCCACCCATGATGGTCCCTATGCCATCTCTCCCTCCTTAGATAGAGGGATTACCAATGCAGATCCCCATATAGGCTCATGCCACACCACCCCCGCCCCCAACTAGCAGCAACAACCTCACCACTAAGGGAAAACAAAACAAGAATGAGCCCATAACTCCACTTCCTCCCCAAGCTCAACCTCCTTATGCACTATGCAAAAGAGAAGGACACCCCACTAATAGATGTCCTACTCTTCTCGATTTACACAATCTTATCTAGCTCCCCAAAGCAACCCCATTTATTTTTACTCCACCAAGTACATCCATTGCTACTATAGAGTCCTCAACCACACACAATAAAGGGTTACATACCAAATTCACATGTGCCATATGCTCAAAATATGGCCACTACACTCATCATTGCCCAAATCTACCTCAATTTCACCAAACATTAGCTGCAGTATGCCACACGTCTTAGCCATAGCCCTCCTAATAACTCCCCATAGAGGCTCACATTACTGACATTTGTTATGTCTCATTGTCAGTCTCTGAGCGAACGAGGTACCATCCACAGTATCGTGACATTTTCTTTAGTCCAGCAGGCCATCACACCCTGTACACAATATCCCTTCTATGTCATCACCCCCTGAGGATAATAACACTTTCCCATTGATAGTTCCCCCTACCACCTCCCAGGATCCCCTATATTCTCTCATTTTCCACTATGATGAGGATATTTTGGAGGAACTGACTACCCCTAATTTCCCTTGGAATGTGCTCCATCATCGAGCAATTTTTTTTCTCACATGAGGTCTTTCACCCACCTGATGGGTAGCCCCAAGCTCCCATAATCTTCCAAATCACTTCACAAAACTCTCACCAACTCACCAATAGTATCAGTGCAAATGAGGTGGCATTATGGGCCCACCATCCATATTTAGGCCCTTTTTCCAAAATTCCACATTATGTTACAGGAGCCCAAAGCCTTTGTTTTCCGATCCGTTCTCAGCCATGAGATCCTAATCCATCCATATACACATGCACATTCCCTGGGCGATCATCAACACTTTTCCTCGAAGGAGCATTTTTCTCATGCCACGTTCAGGTACCCGTGGTCACTTTCAATTTTATCAAATAGTTGTTATATGTTATTTATCATCAAATATTGTTCACGTCGGGTATTTGGTTTTCATGTGTGCATATACTTGTTCTGCAAAAACTACAACCTCTTCAGGTATATGTTCAATACTGACATGTAATTATTCCCTCTATAAATAAATTGTATATCCAAGCAAACTCTCTGACAGTTACCTTTAGGGCCCTTACATCCAACATTGTAGTATCTTTACCTCTACTGCATTTGGGTACTATCAAATGGTAGCACTCTCCCCCACATGAGTTGTCCCATTCATAGTTCCCCCTGGAAACTTGACACTCATGCTGTTTTTTCACCCCTTAGGGATGGGAGTCCCAATAGTCTTATGCACTTCCGAGAAATAACCCCATACCTCTTCTCATCATATTGCTAAATTTCCCAATGGATTCCTAGGTCATATCATCTCGGTTCTATTGACTACACCTTTGTAGTTTCATTATCCCTCCATCTCATCCACCATCATTTTTCTCATCTGCAGATTGTCCTCCATCCATTTACCTAATACAAAAACCCACCCATGGGCCCCACACCCTCCACCAACTCTCTTTCACAAACTTGAGTCTTAACAATCCAAGCCATATTTCACTAGGGCACCCGTTTCTGTATCTATATACTCAACCCAAATTATTCTTTATTTCTTTGGTAATTGTAAAAATTCTTTGTTTCCATCATATACTTAGATTTTTCGTCATCACCCTTGATGAAATTCTTTTATCCTTGAAAAAAAACCCATGTCGCCCTTGGTTGGGGCATCCACTCTCTTTTCATACCAGCATCATTCATGAACCATGAGTATCCCAAGTCCATATACCCATGATCTCTGATTTTTCCCACTTTTTTATCCTCTGGCACATCTTAACCCTGTATCTAGTCATCCCCCTGACACTACATCTAGTTTTAGAGTTTCTGGAAATCATCCTTAAAAAATTCCCCAACCAAGAGCAGTCTTGAGTCTCACTGCATATTTACTTTTTTCATGTTACCCATTAGTACCTGATATCATATCATTGGATTTCATGAGGCCCTTTTCTTCTTAGAGTCGCATCTCCCTTCCTGTCAACATCAACACAGTTTCCATAAGGGTGAAAATATCTTGACTGTCATTACCTTTACAATGAGGAGTCTCAGACAACACATGGAGAATCATCATTTCTATCTAATCCCTTTGACCCCCATAACATTCTAATTCAGCAAACTCTCATGTTAGGGGGGGTCTTACTACATGACTATTGGAGTTGTTTCATACCAGTTGAAGACCTGTGAATTCGTTAGGTCATCAATGCCTACGATTCATCAACAATTCTTAAAGTCATGCTTTTCTCACTTCAGAGTTCATTCACCATTCAGAACTATCATCTATCATTATCAACTACCCTCAAGGGAATTTCAATTATCTACATCAACATACATCTTCAATTGTAGTCTCACATTTTGGTTTCACAACATGAGCATGGGGAATGCCTGCCTCGTTTGTACAAAGATTTTGTTTTTTCTCCCTAGAGAAAGGTTTAGGTCCCACATTTTTCCCCCTTCCTCCGACAAATCACTCTTGCAATTCCTCTCTTCATTCTTCATTACAATGGCACTCACAGAAAAATAAACATTGATGTATTTTGGCTATATGTATGCTCCTAACCTCACACATCAGGGGGCATCTGTTATCATTGAAGAATCATCTGCAACATTCCACACAAATGGTTAAGGAAAAACATCAATTCCAACAACAATTAGTCCACCTACATCACTAAATTCATTTAGAAGGAAAAAAACTATGTAATTGGGGTAAAAAATAAGAGTGCGCATAATCACCAAAATGAGTTCATGCACAATGCACAGAGTGCACATGCCAACACAGGCCTCAACAGGCAGTATGCGCAAAATGTGCGACTGTGTACGAGAAAAACTGCACACTTCTATGAACGACACATTTATGGAACTTTTCGGCCCCTCAACCACTTATGGTCCGACCCCCAACATGATTTGACACACATATCTGAGAAAAATCTAGCTTGGGGGTTGGTCAAGGGCTAGAGGGTTCCCTAAAAGGCCCCTTTTTCACACTATGAACCAATTACATTTTTCCATGTATGAATGCTATAAATAAGATCCATGGGTGTGCTAAGAAATGGATATCTTCAAGGTATTGTTATGCTACAATAAGTCTTCCTTGAGAATCCTCTTTTCTCTTTGAATCCTTCAAGCACCATTGCAATAGGACATTCCACTCACTTCTTGAGGGAGTATGCATTTTTTTTCTTCGCCATTTGTCATTTATTCCATTGTATGGAGAAAATATCTCTCAATTAGGGAACTCAAGATCCCTCCCAAGGAGGAAGAGGGGACTTATAAGTCCCTGCCTTTATATACGGTGTTTTACCTACTAATCTATTGATCGATTGATAGCATTATGTTGGTCATTGTTTGATTTTCATGGTTCTAAGTTTCTCAATCTTTCTAACATTTATTTCTTAGTTTTTTTTAGTTATATTTCTTTGTTTTCATGTGTGTTTGGTTTATCTAACCCACTCACAATCTTCTATCTTGTCTAGCAAGCTCATCTATACATGCAAGTGTTGTTGTTTTTCTCACCCAAGTGACAATACCAACACAACACTTTTCATTAGAAATAATTCATAGAGAACTTAATCAAGACATGCTTTTCTTTGCACATAACAATCAATTTCCTATTGATATTGTGAAAAACTTGGACAATTTTTTGAGAAAGATGAACAATTTTCAATGCAAGTTGGAGGAGTTGATATTAACTCCTTTGAGGAGTTCAGAGGATTTAATAGTAACTCCTCCGAGAAGTTCGAAGGAGTTAATAGAAAATCCTCGGAGAATTTCGAAGGAGTTAATAGTAACTCCTCCAGGAAATCCTAGGAAGAGTTTATTTTTTTACTATTCTTGGGGGTTTCTTTGTTGTTTATCAAATAAATTATTTAGTTTTCTCAGAGGAGTTACTAGCAACTCCTTCGAGCGGATTAGAGGAGCTAATAGTAACCCTTCTGATCATCTTAGAGAAGTTAATAGTAACTTCTTTGATATGATTTTAAGAGTTACTAAAAAATGGTTTTTGGGATAAAAATGGTGAATACACAACAATAGAGAAGAAGAACTAGTCATGAGCTCGGGGTTTATTTAGGTATGGTTTTCATGCCCTAGAATAAAATGGCAAGTATGGTTTCACAATAATCACGTCTAGATATAGGTTTTGGGAAATGGTACACATTCAAGGGATTTTTGATTGCTTTATTCCCTTGACATCGGGAGGACTGATACATTGATGAGGACACAGAGGAAAAGTGGTAGAGGGAAATATCCTAAGGGAAAAAGGAAGATTAGGTTTGTCACCTTGCAAAAGGAAAGAGGGGAGGGGGGAAAATATTAAACCTAAATTTTTAAGAAAAGATAAAATCCAAGTAGAGATAGAATTATCGATTTGATTGTTGCGACGTGTAGATGAACTTGAAAGACAATTCATTTGAACAACGTTTATCCAATTCTCTGGTGTCTTGATTTAGGAAAATGACATATTGAAAATAAATCAAACCATGTTTTTATTTATATAACTTAAATCCAATTAATTAGAATTAAATGCGATAGCTGGGATTAGAGACTTTCTTAACAAATCCTCCGAGTAGTTTGGAGGTTTTTTTCACAACTTTTCCAAACATTGTTTTTTCTTTATCAGAGTGATTGGTGGGAACTCCTCCAAGCATCTCGAAAGAGTTGTTGGGAAATCCTCCGAACAGCTCGGAAGAGTTGTTGGTAACTTCACCGAAAATTTCTTAGGACTTCTACTTTGAATAATTTCTCAACATTTTTCAAGGGTATCATTAGTTACCATGAGAAGCTTTGGTTTGGTCAAAGCGACTTATGAGAATTTTCTTTAAGGTTCAATAAATAAGGAGGTTCCATTTTAGTAAAGTATCCAAATAGAATGTAAAATGGAGGGGTTGTATTTCTAGTCCCAACAAAGAGCTAACATAATGAGTCTTGATTCGAAACTAGGGGCATTGGATGGGACATCTAATAGACCTCCCAGTATTGACCCATTTCCATCTCAGTTATCTTTTTCATAACTTGCCAACAAATTATCTACTATCCATCTTGTTGAAGACTTGTGTTGTATACTTCCTTCATGTCTTGGTGGATCCCATCAAGGAGCTTTTGTAGCTCACAAAACCACTCATGATGAGTATCTTCATATGTAGAAATGTATTCCTATATGGCATGGCCCTGTCATAGTGTGCCATACGATGCCAATAATATCTCATGAGTTCATTGATTATGAAAACAAATCTTGTCCTGAGCCTAGACATGGGTTTTACGAGGAAAATCTCTCTATGGCCTAGGGTAAACCATAAGAGATGGAATGAAATGCATAAATCAAATCTAATCCCAAGTATTCTATATAAATGAAATGATAACAAGACAAGGTCAAGATCCTACCTTGTCCAGATGTTGGATGAAGACCACCATTGAGCATTCAACTCAAAGATTTATACCTGCAACTTGTCCTCAACAACCGAGATACACAAACATATGGTGATAAGATATATTGTTAGAATATAGAATAACATAATCCATTGAAATTCATGACAAATACGCCCATGGAATAATAATTCAAATATTTGCAATATGCCAATTGAATGAGAAAAGAGTATTTCGATTAAAATAATCAACAGAAGTACATATGTGTCAAAATTTTGTACTGACACATATCAGAACCGAGAAATTAAGTCCCTCTAGCTAGGCCTCCACCACTTCAATCCTCCACCAACAACAAGATCATATAAAGGAGAAAATGAGGTTCTCCATTCACAAAGAAGGAAGATCTTGGGGTCTGAACAATGTGTTCGTACTTTCAAGGATAAATGGATGCAAACTCAAAGTGAAGTGAAATTTCTCTAGAGTATATTTGCTCTCAAATGTTGAATTCTCCTCCTTTCCAAGGCTTGGATATGGATCAATTTGTAGCCTTCAAATGGAACTGAAGGGTTGAGTAAGAGAATTTCCAATATATGGAAGGTCAAGGATCATGGATCTTGTGACATGACATGGAAACCCAACATAATTTTTTAATTGTGAGCACCAAATTTGATGTACGCAGGCTATAGTGGAGAAACATACGTATGCGCATGTTGTCTAACTGGTAGGGTGCATATATGTGGAAAAATGTGCTTTTTTGGCTCTAGAAGGTACAAAAGGGGACTTCAAGTATGCATAGGGAAATGGAAAGGCCATCCAAGCAAGTTGCATGGGGTGAGGAAATTTTTTATATAACATATGCCCCCTAATGTGTGAGGTGAGAGGAGTATCTATGATGGTTGAAATACATTATAATTCCCAGAAGCGGAGGAATGAAGATTCAACTGAAAGTGCTAGTTACTCATAAGAATATTACAATCCATAATGACTTTGTACACATGGTTTCCAATTTGAATTACACTACAGATCCATGTGGAAATATACCAAGTAGTTTGTTCATGGCCATGAATAGGCATTAAAATGTAGACAAATGCCATAGGTTTTCATAGTCACGAAGAAAGGCCCAGTTGAATCTCGTCTCAAAATCAATCTGAAGATATCTATATACAATGGAGTACAATATGATCTCCTCACTGAATTCATAAAGGTACTAGTCCAATGAAGGATAGAAAAAAAATAGGAATGTTGCTACTGTAAGCTAGAGGTCTTCTACACTATCCCCTAAGGTGCAAGTATAAATCAAGTGAATAGAAGGTTTGATGTCAAACACAATGAAACTTTTTTATTACTGGTCATTAAGGTCTATCATTAACAAATGTGAGACAACCTACCGATAATGAAAGTAGGCATCAAGGAACCGAGTACATTCTTACAAGTGTGAATAAGATTGTTAAGGCCGAACACTTGAAGAATCCATCGACCGAGAGACATTGATGTATTCTCAATTGTCTATGGTAGAAGAACCTACCACTGATGACTGCAAGACTCTAGGTACTCATATGACTCTAGGTCTCATTTCCATAATAGATGAGTTGAATTCTATGGAAGGAGACCCACTGAAAGGAAAGAATTAAGGAATCTCTCATCAGTTAGCATGAGGTACAAAGCAATGACTTGATGATTAGAAGGATCTTGGATGAATAGGATGTTTCACAAACCAATGACACTGTTCATATTTTTCATGCACCATATGCAAGTAGTGCACAACCAATAAGGAAGACTGTCGACAAAGGCAAGGAAACCACCAATAAGGTTGTTGCCCCTTGACCAAGTTTTGGGAGATTCTTGGTCATGTTGACCTATTTTGGGAATTCGAAATCCTATCTAAGGAGGAATGGAAGATGAAGCGGAGATCACAGGATCTCAGCCCCCCCTTTTTTTTTCGATTATGTAATGAGATTGGGATGTCATCCCATGGGTTTATCCATGTTTAGGCCCATTTTTTAAT
>JZKD02S2046598.1:397708-416867 GCA_000966675.3 Picea glauca | reverse complement strand
GCCATTTTGGCAATTTACTATTTTTAGCAGGTTTTAACTTCCGAGGCCATTTTGAGGGCCTAAATGAAGGTTTTTTCAAGATAAAGGTTCTCAATGATAGCTGAAGGCATGATTGATCCCCCAAAATGAATCTCCTTGATGATACCTTTCCAACGAGCTATCACACACCTAAAACAGAGATCGTATGCAAAAGTTACGACCCCGGGAAGTGGATGCACCAACTTACCCAAACAAGGCCCACATGACTTTTGGCGCTTCATCTACTAGGGTTAGGTTTTTGGATGTCTAGGACTTTTGGCATTCCTGATTATTGTAAAAAGGCCTCTAGAGCCTCATTGTAACCATCTTCTTGTGAATGCAGGTAGCCATCACATCTCTTCTCAGAGATAAGCTGCCACCATTCTAGCGATTCTTTCACTTTGTATTTTTACAGTGTCTGCACATTTCGTTCATTAATAGAAATCGTGTATTACTGCATCTCTATGTTTATGGTTTCATCTCTGATATATTTCTATTATATTATTGAATATTTTCAATATCTCTGTGCATTTCTTTATTATATCTCCGCTCTCATTTCGTGCCAAAAATAATCTGGATCAATGTGATCTGAATGTATGCTAAGTGCAAGTAGAGTCTGTAAGTGCTTTGTGCATGACTGTAAGAGACTTGCAGAGCTAAGTGCAGGTCCTTGTAGAAAATTGTGGAAGGATTATTGTTGTAACACAAGGAAGAAGGATCTAGCGAGCTATGTAGATCTTTTGTCCTGTGCGGAGTAAGGGTTTTGAAGCTCTGTGCTTGTAATCGATTGACTGAAGACGATAAATGAGAAGAGTTGGTGGACGTAGCCCCAGAGTGGGGGTGAACCATGTAAACACTATGTTATGTTTCTTTGTGCTTTGTCTTGATGTGTTCACATATTATTTTCTAAGTGATTTGATGTATTTAGATAGATCTACTTATTCTTTGTTCTTATTATATGTGATAATGTTAGATCTGATCTATATGGCTATGCTTAGTGCTTAATTACAATACATTAGTGTGAATGATGTGAAGCTATGTTTTATTAACGAAGTGAATATTGATTGCATATTGAGTAAATGACGGTGCTAAGTGCTTTATTAAGTATTATAATCACAGATCTGTGTCCCAACTAAGGTTTCAGACACCTGAGTCTTGAAATCACCCCTGCCTCTACCTCGTGTGAGACTTCATCTGCTTTGTAGGTGTTGTTGAAAGGGTCGATAGTTAGGGCTTTGTTGGTGCTTTGTTGTAGCGTTGAACCCTGGGTCTGCCCCTGTGCCAACAAATGGTTCTGTTGTCGGGACCTGAAACTATGATTGTTGGGAACTAAGAAAGAAGAAGCTTTGTGCAAAGATTCAACCTGAGATTGTGAAATCTCTATGCGTAGATCTTTGCCCTATTGTGAAGTATCCTACTTGATTTGTAAAGCTATGTACTAAAGAAAGAAGCTCAATATGAAGAAAGGATGTCGGATCTAAAGGAAAGAAGCAAGATCTGAAATCTTTGTGCTCTAATAATGGAAAAAGTGAGAATTTATGATTAAAAGAGGTAATGTCTACAAGCTCCTTGCTCTGATAAAAGGTAAGAATAGTTAAAAGTTTTAGATCTAGAAGATTTGTGCTCTGTAGAAGTAAGATGAGTGGAATTTTTTGTTTCTAAAGTATGGATCTAGGTATGTTAGATAGGTTTTGTCCTAGCTTGAGAACTAGGGAACTAATAGATGAAAGAAGATTTGATATGAGTAGATCTCATAAGAATAGTGAAAGATAGGTTATACCTATGCATAGAAAGAATGTTTGGACTAACAAATGGATGCAGGATCCTAGAAATATTTTTTTGCAGGTTAGCTACCATGATCCTAGTGCACAGTATCTAAAAGGTTGGGGATCATTTAAAATAAAGAGAGGATTAACCCTCTGTTATAGTTGTAGAAGACTAGGACATCTTGCTAAGGAATGCCCTGGGAAAAGACCTGGTTGTCTTTGTTGTAAATCTATGGACCCTGAAGTGTTATATTTCCCTCGAATGACTTCTAAGATGGAAGAAATAAATATGAATAGAGGAAACCCTAAGGCAGATCCAAAATAGGCAGAATCCCAGAAAGAATCAGAGAAAGTATTACTGCAAATAAACAAAACCTTGAATGACCATTGACATGTCAGACTACTAGAGATCTTCAAGGAAAAATAATGCATTGAAGTAAGAATAGGAGACTTCGAAATTGATTATGTTCTGGATGAAGAAACACGGGTGAATATCATGATAGAAAGAACTTGGGAAGCCATAGGGAAGCCTTATATGATCCCTTCATTAGGAGTGTTATCGGACTAATCGATAGGTGCAGACACTAACAGATCTCCCTAGATCCACTTGGATCTAGAACAAAATAGGACAACACATGACTCTTTCCCTAAGTTGTGATCATTGAATCTTCTAATAGGGAGGAATAAGTGATATACCTTGATATCGCTTCCTAAGGTCTTTGATGCTCCTGCTTCGCTCTAGTGCTCTCGTGAGGTCAAGTCCAAGACAACACAAACCAACCAAAGTTAAGATAGAAAAATGTGTTCAAAGTCAACTTATGCATATGATCAAGGAATTACACAATAAAGTAAGAGTGACTTTATGGGAAAGGGACATGCTACTGTATCATATTAAATTGAAAGTAGAAGATACAAACTGATCGCCTTGATGTCACTAGCTTCCTTTCGGTGGCCCTTGGTTCCAACACACACACTTGCTCTATACTTGCATGAAGAAGATCCAATTCCTCTTGATAGACCAACTAGAGTCTTCAAGCCTCTGTCAAGCAGGTTTCTTCACACAATTCTTTCACCAATTCTCCATTCAATCTTTCTTAACCTTTTCCATGAGAAACCTTTCAATATATAGGAGAAGGAGAGATGGTTACATGGATGAGGATGATCCCATCAAATCTGAGAAGTCAGTAAAATGACAACCATACAAATGCCAACTCATTTTCTAGAAGATTCCCTTATAGAACCCTCGAGACCTCTTCTCTTTTCCAAGCTTAAAAATAGGTTCGCACCCTGTGTATGGAGAAAAATGCGAGAAGTTCACACCCTAAGTGTAGGTGGCCTGCAGGAATGAGGGATTCTCGCACCCTAGGCCATATGAAGCCTGTGAACTCACTTTGAAAATATGTTTTTTGGAAGGAGATAAAGGCCACTTTTCTCAGGCAAAAAGTCCTTGTTGGGAGCCTGAATACACCATTGTTAAGACATCACCAGAGTGACCAAAATCATGTGTAACAAAATTCCCCCCAAAGTATGAGGATGGAATCTATGACAATCAAAATACTTTGTAAACTGCGTGTGTGTGTCAGAAACAAGGAGTGCACCTAATCGAAAACCTACAAACAAACAAGCATTTGTAGAATATAATACCAGTCCTGAGGTAGGCATTCCCTTACTCAGATAAAAAATGGATGACATCATGAATGTAGGTCATGGCCACCATTCATACACCGTGGATCCATGCCTTCAAATATACTGCATAGCCACCAGGAATACACTATGGATATATGCGAGAAGACTCAAATTAAGATGACATAGCCACGCAACATACAAAGTGGATCTGTGTGTCAGCAAATCATACATATTCCATTGCAGCCTGGATCAAAAACGAGATCTGGGGTCTTCAATCTCATCCCCTGAAAGTACAAATCTAGCCATGTGATTACATGTGCTGAATTCGAACATGGTAGAAACCACTTGATTACCGGTCAATGATGAAACCGTTAACAAGTGTGAGGGAAATCACCATTAATGTCAATGAATCCCAAGGTACACTGGTACAATCCAATGAATGTGAATAAATGAGCTGAGGTCAAACATTCAATGGAATCTCCCGATCAGGGGTCAATGATGAAAACCCACTGTCGAAAGCGAGAGAACCTGCCATTGAGGCATGCAAGTTCCAAGGTACCAAATAATTTCTAAGTCCTGTTTCCGGATAATGAGTTGGAGTCGATGGAACAAGACTCATCACAGGAGGGCCTTGATGTATCCCCCATCGATGACACAAAATAAGTAACAAATTTTGAAGGTGAAATAGAGTATGGATATAGATGGAAATGGACACAGGGAAGGCCATCTTGGTAAGAATGGACAACTGCAGATGGCTGACTCAATAGAGGTTTTGAATGAACTTCTCTTGAACATATGAACGACACGACTAAGGATTTGGTAGCACTGAATCAAAGACGACTCGAGATATGACCTTGTAGCAAGTCGAATGAGAGACAAATGGATTTCCCAAACCGTCTTCCAATAATGAATAGGGGGTGTCATGTTCAAGAGCGACACTTACTGCCAAAAAATATGAATACGAAAACACATCCCTTTCCCAAATTTTCCCCCACCATTTCTGGCAAGTACCTCTTTATTTTTACGCAAGCTTGGGGAGGATAACATATGCTTGTTGATGTAAGATCATCCTTCGGACAATTCCCTCGGAGTATGTTTAATAAACCCTAGGAAGGAGTGGCTCGGTCCCATTACGAGTCTTTCTATGTTTGTTTAACAAGTCCAAAGTTAGGAAACTCGAAGGTTTTTCATGATTATAGAGTCTGGAAAAACACTTAAAAGAGAACTCTCTTAATTCCTTTTTCGTAAAGTAGTCTAATGAGACTGAAAAAGAGATAAATTATCTCCCAACAGACATTTTCTTCAAATACTTTAACGAGCGTGAAAAGAACAAGATCGCTCGACAATCTTTTCATGTTTAGAGAGTCTGAAAAGAGCTTAAAGAGAACTCCAGGGGGTTCCTTTTTCGTATAACCTTTATGAGCCTGAAAAAGTGATAAAAGTGTGCTCGATTACGTTCTCATGTATTTTTGAGCGTGAGAACGAACAAAGACCAAGCTCGAGGTTTTGTATAAAAACCATAAAAAACAGTTATGCACATGATGAAAAAGAGAAAACATCCATACTCCTTCGTGTGGACTTCAAATTCGTTACATCTGCAAAAAGTCACACTCATAGGGATATTAGGCATTAGGTTTTGATGAATAAAACAACATAAAAATCAACAAAAATGGTAAAAAGTAAATATAAGTGGGTAAAAGGGATTTTACCATAGTCATTGTGATTTTGCCAAGAATAATGCCCAAAACCCCTCTTTTCACCTCAATTTTCATTGCTTGATCGCGGAAAGCACAGGAAACCATTTGGCGAATTGTCTTCATTAGCGAGGTAGGCTCTTGATCTCATATATTTTCCATGGTTTAATTTTTGTTTTCATTGGCAATTTTCAAGGTTTTGAGTTTGTTTTAGGGCCAAAACTTGCGCCTAGGTGTTCTCGCAGGCTAGCCATATGGGACCTATGAGAATGCATGATTCTCGCAGGTGGCCCCAAAGGCACCTGCAATAACCTTTCACTATGCTAAAGGGGCACCTGCAAGGGCCACAAAATGAGAATTCACTTTGATTTTTTCTCAATGAAAAATATGCCAAGGCTTGAAATGAGTTGTTAACTCTCTTCTTATGGTTCTTGTGCAGGCATTTGACCATCACAATGCTGGAGTGGTGCAAAAGAGAGCATGAGGAAGATGATGCTATTGCCGGGAATGACTTGGGGACCGTTGCTACCCTCCGAGACTGTGGGCTCTTGAAATTCTTTCGGATTCCAAGCATGAGGGCCCAAATCAGATTGTTGGAGTACCTAGTTCATATGTGGGACGTGGACTAGCAGTTGTTTCATGTGGGAGTCCACACTTTGACCCTAGATATTGATGATATCTACTTTTTGACAGGGTTATCATGGCGTGGGTACCACTCTAGATTGACTGGTAGCCGAGGCAGTGGACTCTTTATGAGTGAGTATTGTCGCCAGTACTATGTCCCAGAGGCAGAAAGAAGCAAAGGAAAGGTGGCTATTTGAGGGGTCCAAGACTTGACCCTGAGAACCAACCTGTTCACCATAGCACGAATGGCTGGGAGCACAACTCCACACATGGCTCTTCAAAGCTACTTCCAATATGCCATAGAGTGCACAAAGCAACAAGTCTTCAACTGGTCTGATGCAATTCTCCACAGTATGAAGAGGCAGTTGACAAAATGTAGGAAGGGTGACCTGAAGTAGTTCGGGTACATATCAATGTTGGTGTCCTTTTTTCTTGAGAGGGTTCCATTACTGATATTACAAGTTGAATGGGGTTTACCGGCCCCATGGGATCCGAGGATGCTGACATAGTGCAGCCTCATGGCCCGACATGTAGCTGGGCCTATCATCAAATACAATGATTCCTTCTTTGACTGGTTGCAGCCACAGATGTTGATGGTTGATGATTACACCTATGCCGGATTGGACTTCTGAGGGGATCCGAATTTATCCCTACCTAAGGATGATTAGTGGGGTGACCTAGGTAAGAAGTACACATTTTTTTCTTTTAAATGTTTTTGTGATTTTTATCATATGAAATGATTTTATGTTTGTCCAAGAACTGATCAAAAATATCTTTTGAATGACACAGATGTGGGGCCATACTAACCTCTAGGTACGTCTCCTATTCAACGACGAGGAGAGATGGCTTTAGTGCCCTGATGGGATGCTGAAGACTATGAGGCAGTAGAGAAAAACTTGGAGGGGTTGACTGCTGACATCCCAAACAAGCCTATCGAAGAGGTCCCTCGACGTTATCAGCGCCATACTTTGGGCATGTTAGAGTCTATTGGCCGACTGCTTCGTAGGTTTCCCAGACAGTTATGTGTTATCGTGAGCATCACCCATGACGCTACTTTGTAGAAGCTATGAACTTTATATTTCGAAATTTTGGTCCTTGGACATAA
This sequence comes from Picea glauca, assembly GCA_000966675.3. Classification (NCBI taxonomy): domain Eukaryota; kingdom Viridiplantae; phylum Streptophyta; class Pinopsida; order Pinales; family Pinaceae; genus Picea; species Picea glauca. The sequence continues at coordinate 410,034 of JZKD02S2046598.1, read as the reverse complement.
CTTTTTTGTAAAAACTTTTGATCGTTATATACATATATATGGCTTCTACCAGCTTATTTTGTGTTCTGTGATACATGTGATTGGTTTATAAATGGCCCAAATGTCTATCTAATACATAGTTAGCTAATGTATCAGTTAATGTATTTAGACATCTAGGAATATGTTGATACTCAATATAATCAAAATAACATTCCAAGAGGAGAATTCGTAAATATACTCGTAATAAAGTAGGACTTCGAACATTATAGACGTTACTTAACTGTAGTACTACTAGTTGCGAATCGAGTCGTATGACCAAGTGACAGATACCGAGTGAGATAACATCAATCAACAATTCGATAACGACGCTATACTCTGCAATATTGTTGGTCAAATGACTAAGACACACACCTCGTAGAGTGATAAGTTCGTTTGTAAGGGCGTAAATTGACCAAGCAACATAAGCAAGGTTCTAAGTACTACGACTAGCGCCATCAGCGAAGCCAATGTGGGGTAGAGAAGAATCTGACATATGGAAACAAAACACAACGTAACATAAGGGCAGAGACCAAATAACGAAAAAGCATACTAAAGTAACACACAAGAAGTATGATACAATAAAATACAAGTACTCATGCACAGGTGATTGTAGGCATAGTACTTCTTTAAGTACAACCCATTTTTGGGTTCACTCAAAGGGATACCATCGTAATCTACTAACTCATAAGCTCCTTTCTCCAGAACTCATTTAACAATGTAAGGACCTTACCACATGGCTTCTAATTTTCCAGCTCCTAGCATATCCTGATCTTGTTTTTAAAGGAGAACCAGATCCCCTTTGGAGAAAACACGAGGCTTGACATGTTTGTCGTATTAGGCCTTGACATGTTTCTTCTGGGCTTCTATGACTAGGGTAGCATCACGTTGAGTTTCGTCTAATTGCATGAGATACAACAGATGTTCTTCTTCGACAGAAGTGTTTGGTAGGAGTTCAACGACTACTTTTAGGGAGGGTATCTCACATTCAATCGGTAAGATGACTTCTAGACCATAGACTAATCAGAATGGTGTAAACCTGGTAGCAGACTTAACGGACGTCCGGTAAGCCCACAATGCGGAAAACAACATTGTGTGCCAACTTTTTTTGTGAATCCCTATCATTCGTCAAAGCATGGTTATGAGGACCTTGTTAATTACTTCGACTTGGCCATTGGCTTGTGGGTAAGAGGGTGTTGAGTTTTCATGGAAAAGATCCAACTTTTCGGTGAGTTCGGACATCATGAAGTTTTTAAAGTCGCTACCATGATCGGTAACGATAGCTTGAGGAACACCAAAATGAGCTATGATGTGATTGAATATGAATAATGCTGCGGTCTTTCTAGTATTGTCAAATGTCGGCATCGCCTCGTCCCATTTCATAAAATAGTCTATGGCTACAATAATGTATCCATGCCCCTCGTTCGAATGAGGGTGACATGTCATGAAATCAGTACCCCATTTCACAAAAGGACCGATGGAGACCACAGGGTGAAGAGAAGCGAAATGTGATCATATTTTATGGTTGTAGGTCTGGCAAGCGTGGCATTTTTGGATGGAAATTATACAATCATTAAATAAAGAGGGCCAAAAATACCCATCTCGCAAGATATTCTGGGCAGTAGCATACCCAGACATGTGACCACCATAGGCTCCAAAATGGCAGTAATTTAGGGCTTTCTCAGCTTCATCAAACGTGAGGCAGTGTCAAAAAACTGAGTCAATTCCATGACGATAAAGAGTATCACCGAGGATAATATCCTGACGAGCTTGGTAGTGTATTCGACGGTGGTCAGTACTAGACAAATTGGGCCCGAAAGTATGGGTTTGGAGATATATGATGATATTTCCATACCAAATATCAATGAAACTAATTAGGAAAAGGGATTCATCAGGTAATGAATCGGCTGCTACCTTTTCCGTCTCATAGTAGGGAAAGTTGCATATCAACTCGACAAACACTAAGGATTTCTTGGACTTAGGGAGTTCGAATTCCAAGTCAAACTCCTGGAGTATCACTATCCATTTGGAGTATTTTCCCCCTAGCAATTGACATGTGAGAATGTGTTGCAGTTAGAAATTACCATAGTCTTGCAAGAAAGGATATAGTGTCGAAAACGTTGAACTGCTTGGACGACTGCCAAGGCCATTTTTTCAACATGTAAATACTTGGTTTCAGTAGGCGTTAGACTTTGACTCAAGTAATATATGAAATGTTCATCATGAGAATCATCCTCCTGGAAAAGAACCATAACGATTGTGTAATCCAAGGCTGCGAGGTATAGGAAATAATCACGACTATAATCAGGGGGGAAGAGAAGCGAAATATGTGTTAGGGATAGTTTCAAATATTCAAAATCTTTGTTTGCGATGGTATCCCATACGAACTCGGACCCCTTTTTGAGTAGTCATGTAAATCCAAGAGTTAGCTTGGCATAGTTCGGGATGAAACAACGAAGAAAGTTTGCTTTCCCTTGCAAACTTTGTAACTGGCAAAGTGAAGAAGGAGGAGGGAGATTGAGAATCGCCTCAACCTTCAAAGGATCTACCTGGATCCCCTGACATGAAACAATAAATCCTAGAAGTCGACCAGATTCTACGTAGAAAACACATTTGTGAGGATTCAATCGTATATGGTAAAACCGACATCGGAGGAAAATGGCTTAGAGGTGTATTGGATGATCGACCTGGCGCATGGAATGAGTGGGTAAATCATCAAGATATGGTTGCACGATGTGCTTGATATCATGGAAGGCATAAGACATAGCACACTGAAAGGTTGTGCCAACGTTTTTTAGACCGAAAGGAAGTTTTCGATAGGAAAAAGTGCCCCAAGGACAAATAATAGCGGTTTTGTGTTGGTCCTTGGGAACAATATTGATTTGATTATATCCGGAGAAACCATCCATCAGAGAGGAGATTTCACTTCCGACACAATCATTGACAATCTGGTCGATAAAAGGGGTAGGAAAGTTGTCTTTAGGACATTCTTTGTTAATATCCCTATAATCAACACACACACAGATTGTGCCTTGTTTCTTGTCGATTGGGACAAGATTGGAAACCCAGTCAGTGAGATCCACTGGGTAAATAAAGTCGGCTTTGAGAAGTTTCTCGACTTCAAGCTTAATAGCAGCCGCTTTACGTGGGTGGACTGAACTGAGGCATTGTCAGATGGCTTTAGTGTCTGGGTATTTCTTGATCTCATGTATCACAATGTCGGGGTCAATACTCGACATTTCTTCATAGCTCCAGGCGAAGACGTCATGAAATTCTTTGAAAAGTGACTTGTAGGTGACAATTTCGTCAGGGGAAAATGAAGCTCCGATATGCACATTTTCGACAATTCCAGGTTTTATGGATATGTCGAGGGGAATGGTGGGTGAGATATTTCTTAAGTTCCCTTTGGAAAACACATCGTGTGTAGATTCGGGAATGGTGGAAATGACGACAACGGTCGACGGGGTCGAGATCTGTTGGTAGCTCTCGATGGTGTGTTGTTCCAGGAAGAGGATGGAACAATGATGTCCATCGTCCTAGGGGGTGTCTTCCATGACAGACATAATCATTTCATTTGTGGAAAAAATTATGTGGAACAGATCTAGAGATAAATCACCAAGAGATGGGGTAGAAGGAGTTTCTGATTGAATGACCTAATAGGAAGATTCAATCGGGCTCAACAACATTTTGTCGCCATAACAAAGATGATCACCGGGGTTGGGTACCATCCATGGGTCTTGAGACATAGGGGTTCTATGAATAGAGGTGGAGATCATGTTGATTGAAGTGATAGAAGGATGTGAGACATTAGGTGGTGGGATGGGGAAGGTACCCATTAACGAGGAGTCTTTAAGAAGACCCACATTGACGTTCTCGTATCCGGTGGGGGTTTTGGTGATGAACGGTACGTTGCTAGTATGCACATCTAAGTTAAAGAAGGCTAATTGGTCGACTGCAATTACCTTTCCTTGATGTGGGAAACATACAACATGAAAAATAGTCAACACAACTATGCACATGGAGTCAATCCAGATACAGCCAAGTAGAAGGTTGTAATCAAGAGGAGCATCAAAGACTTCCACTTCAACTTGGACCATTTTTCCTTCTAACGTAATTGGCAACGAAAGGAGGACACTGTAAGGCTTAAAATAGGAGCCATTAAAGGCTTTGAGTGTGTTATGGGATTCAATCAAAGAGGGAGAGTCGATGGATTTCCAGTAGGTAATAGACATGACACACGTCAAGGTACCCTCGTCGATAACAGTTCTACAAATGTTTTTGTCGGAGACAATAACTTGTATTTGGAATGCGAGTTGAGGGGGTAACCTTGGAATGTGATCTTCCAAGTAAAAAATTATTAAGTTCGTATCTGTAGGGTCGATTCCACCGAGGAAAACTTTGAAGGACTTTGAGGGCTGACATCGTGGATGGTGCTTGGGCCAGATCTTCAACAATACTGTAGTTCTGGGCAGCACGAGCATGAGGATTGAAAGCCAATTTTTGAATGATGCCCTTTGGAGGAGGGTGAAGAACCGTGTCAAGGCTCAGTCATTTGAGATGAATAGGACTGTTGGTAGGTGGAGTCGTGGGAGATGGTTGGACCAATGAAGGAGGTATAGCATAAACATTCTCTTTAGAGGAGGAATAATCTTTGGCTCAAGTGGTGAGTGTGATGTTGTTTTTCTTTGAAACTCTTGTACTCATTAAGACATAGGATGTATTGGAGGGAGATGGTTGGTCATGAATGACCAATTGGGCCTGTTGTTAAGAGGGGAAGGGTTGTGACAATACAGCTGGAGTGGGTGGTTTCGGGGTCCCTTGAAGGAACTTAGTAACCTCAGCCCGTCGTGGACAATCCTTAGTGTAGTGATCATCACCACAGATAAGACAAGGGTATCGAGGTTTTTGCTTATCCCTATCATCAACAGGTGGTGTTTTGGTTCTTTCTGTTTGAAAATTATTTTTGTCCTCCTTATTATTACCCTTTCCCTTTCTAGATTTGTTTTTACCGGTGGGGGTAGATTGAACATCATTTACCTCAGAAGTCTTGCCGGTGGGAGGGGTAGGATATGGAGCATTTTGAACATTAGAAGAAATGGATTTTGGGTTGTTGCAAGAGGATTGGACGGAATGTAGTTGGGCTTGGAAAGTGCCAATCGCACCATCAACCACATGAGAAGCAGTAGGAGTGGTTGAAGTGGTGGAAGTAGAAGGACGAGGCACATCAAGGAGTAAGTCGTAAAGAGTGCATGTTTGTGAATAAATGAGGTCAAGGTATTGAGCATGACTAATGGCCTGTTCTTCTGTGACAACTCCACCCATGGTGATGTCACGACCGATGTCATTCACAAATGATTTTTTGAACCATTATGCTAGTAATTGATCAGGAAGTTCGAGTTTGATGAGACGTCGTCTCTGTTACCATTCATGAATGTGATCGGAGATATGAGTGGCTTTGGTTTGTTTAAAAGATCTCAAAATATCGGTCCCTATTTCGTAGCGGATTGGTAACTGGTAGTGGGTGACAAAATCCATAGCGAGGGTGTTGAAGTCAGCGAAGAAACCCCGTGGTAATTCTATATACCACTTCACAACAGAACCCATGAGAGTTCATTGAAAAAGGTGTAAACGAATAGAGTCATCCATCAAGGAGTTGGATGAGAACTAAAGGTGAAAATTCATTACGTGATTGTTCGGGTTCTCTCCCACTTTGCCATCGAATTTAGGGATGTCGGATGGTAGTTTAGCCGATATGGTGGGCTATGGGGGAGAGTGATAGATAGGATCATTTAAAATCCTCTACAGATCTGAGATTTCCAAGGTGGCTAAGAAAGGTAACTGTCTATTCACATGTTGGTATTGGTGACTTTGGGGAAGGAGTCCCATCGGAAAATTAGTGGGACCATAAGAAGTTTGCATATAATGTGAGGATCTGGGAAGATTCAGTGGTTGTTGTGGAGACAAGTAACTCATGGGGTTGTACCCTTTAACAGGGGCATGGGGTTCAGTGTTCGAGCCCCAAATAGGATTCGACGTACCTAGATATGGTTGGCCTATGCTAGGGGGTATAACGGATGTAGCTTGAGGTTGTTTCCCCCCAGTCAATTGAGTATTATGTTGTATCATATAGTTCCAATACTGGGCCAAGGATGGAGGTATGTTTTGTCCATAGGGTGGGGTCGGTGGGGGTTGTCCTCTGATTGGGGGTTGTGTTCCAATCAGGGGTTGTGTTCCAATTGGGATTTGTCCTGCAAGGGGGGGTTGAGTTGGGCTTCCTTGGTGAAATTGTCCACCAACAGGAATCTGTTAATTTGGTGTGAATAACAAAATGGTGCCACTAGGATCAACACCTCCGATAGAGGATGGAAAAGGTCCTTATAAAGGGGGTGAAGGAAGTGTCGGAATGAAACTGGGAGGAGAGTGCCCAGAAGAAGTGGGATCACCAGGAGTTCCAGATGTGATTTGCATAGGAATGAGAATAGAGGCATTCAACGCATGGTATCCGAGTGGAAGAGTCGGGGTGACACTGGGTGAAAGTGGTGTGCCAATGGGGGCTTGTCTAGCTGTGGTAATCTCGGTGTGAATACTCTTAGTATCTGTGTAATGGATAATTTGTAAAGGGAGAGTCATGATGTGGTCGTCTTGCAGGGCTTTTGTACCAGGAAAATAATAAGCAGTAGTAAATGGTACTGTGTCTAGATTAGATGTTGTGGGTAGCTCAGGTGAGATAGTGATATCAACTCTTTCTCTTGAGCCAAAGAGGTCCCATCTAAAAATGTTGGTAGCCCAAAAAGGATCTTGACCCTTAGGTCCTAGGAAAGGCCTAGTTGGTGTTCCAAAGGATTGAACAACTAGTTCTCTGGAAGAATTCAGTCGCACAATATGTCTCTCGGAGTCGAGGTGAAGTCAAAAGTCCTCTCGAGAATTGGAAATTTGGAATCATTCTAGAGAGTCAGTTCTTTCCACTTGTAGAGTGGTGACGTCTTGGACTTCACTCTATTGAGGAGAGCCCTCCGGTGAGCTGGTAGGCAAGGGTTGAGAGCCTTCTAGATTTTTTGGGGGTAAGCCTTGCATTCTACGTGAATGACACGGAGGGTCAATTGTGAACGAGTTAAAAACTTACAAATAAAATCCTATGGTCAACTTGTGTAAACAAACAACACACGCTAGCAAAAAATCTAGGAAACAACACCAAGCAAACAAGACCTTCTAATTCCGAAGTCACTAGTTGGTGATGAAATCCAACGTCGTGACCACGAGACAAGAAGGGGCTAGGCAAGGGTGGAAAAGTTACGTTGACGAACTAATTAATGAACTTACACCCTGGTGCAATCTCCCACACATAATTGTGGGTATACCCTCCAAGGAGCCCAAGTGAGTTTGGCCAACATCAATTCCAGGTACTGTGAAGACTTGCCCCTTCACAATCACCTTGTGTAAGACCCTAAGAAGATAGGTCACTAAGGTTACCACCAACAACAATAAAGCCTGGGGGGACATTCAATAGTCCGATCCACACACAAGGGTAGGGTATCTATCCCGAAATCAACTTGAGATGCTTCCACTCATCATTGTGGGTATACCTTCAAGTGACCCCCGTAATACGTGCAATCTCTACACCGATATCAACAAAGCAGGGTGAGTAACTTTGTCAATATCAATGCGACCTCGGGTTTGACCCTTTTGTGAGAATGGCTTCCCAAGACAAAATGTTGCAAATGGAATTTGACATGACTTACCACAAGATTCTATTGTGTGTTTTGCGCTTTGGAGAGTGTATCTCTCTGCCTATTCCAAAGCTCTAGCCTAGCTAATATTGGTGTAATAGAGTCCTAGAAAAGAGTTACTAGTTAAAATTTTAAAATTTGCGCGATATTATTAAAGGCTGTTGCTACTCAGAGGAGACGAAAATGAAACCAATGTTGTGTGAGACTCTGGCCCAACAATGCATAGATAGGAATGAAAAATATCAATTCTTGTTCGATGAATCCTATTTACGGGAGGGAAAGAGGAGTTTTCTGGAACAATATTGAACTATGATATATAATCTTCTTTGAAAATTTAATATCAACAAATCATGACCAATGGAAATTCTCTATTAGTTCTATTTCAACAATTGAATGCCAATATTTTCAAAAAAATAAAAAAATTATTTTAAAAAGAAAAATGTTTTTTAATTTTCAATACAAACCACACAACCGTGGTGAAACTAAGAAAAACCAGCAACTAATGAAAAGCAATATACAACAAAACCCAAACCAATCTTTCAATGAAGACAAACATAACAAGAAGACAAGACTAGTCTTTTCAAATGCATGAGGGAAACAATTTTCCAAGTAATGAGAAATTGAGAAAGACAATTAATCCCAACTTTTAAACTGATCACCTGCTCCCAACCAAACAAGCACTCGAATTTCAGGACCAAAGATTATATCCTTGTTAAGAAAAGGTCAAGAGATAACAATTGAGAAAAAATGAACAAGAAGAGCTTTCGATTTCCGAAGACTAATCATTCACAAAATCTGAAGTCAAGAAACAATCAATCAGTGGCTCAAGAAGTACTCTTCAGACACACATACAAATCTGGGCATTTGAGCATACAAAAGACCTTAATCCCAAAATTTTCCAAAATGGGTTCGTAGGCAAGCAGTAGTGTACAGTGCGAGAATGGATCATTCTCACAGGTTGGTCACAAGAAGAGTGTGAGATGTTCACACTGGACTGCACAATAGGGTGAAAAATCTAGTAGTTCTCACAGACAACAAAGGGGTTTAGTGTGAGAATGACTGAAACTAAGCAAAATTTGGAAAAATGAAAATTTTTTTGAAGGAACCTCTGGACCCAGAGAGTCTGTCAGGGTCTCCTCAAGACTCGGAGATTGATATAAATGAAAAAAGGTAAGATAAGAGCAAATGACCAAGGAAAAACACCAAAAACCACTAAGAAATGGATTGCATCCCCAGTGGACTCACCAATTTTTTTATCAGACTAATAAATAGGTACAGACACTAACATATCTCCCTAGATCCACCTGGATCTAGAAAAAAACATGACATGACATGAGTCTTTCCCTAATTTGTGATCATTGAATCTGCTAATAGGGAGGAATAAGTGACATACCTTGATATCACTTCCTACGGTCTTTTTTGCTCCTGCTTCGCTCCGGTGCTCTCGTGAGGTCAAGTCCAAGACAACACAAACCAACCAAAGTGAATATAGCAAAATGTGTTCAAAGTCAACTTATGCATATGATCAAGGAATTACACAATAAAGTAAGAGTGACTTTATGGGAAAGGGACATGCCGTTGTATCATATTAAATTGAAAGTATAAGATACAACCTGATCACCTTGATGTCGCTAGCTTTCGTTTGGTGGCCCTTGGTTCCAACACACACACTTTCTCTATACTTGCATGAAGAAGATCCAATTCCTCTTGATAGACCAACTAGAGTCTTCAAGCCTTTGTCAAGCAGGGTTCTTCACACAATTATTTCACCAATTCTCCATTCAATCTTTCTTAACCTTTTCCATGAGAAACTTTTCAATATATAGGAGAAGGAGAGATGGTTACATGGATGAGGATGATCCCATCAAATTTGAGAAGTCAGTAAAATGACAACCATACGAATGCCAACTCATTTTCTAGAATATTCCCTTCTAGAACCCTCGAGACCTCTTCTCTTTTACAAGCTTAAAAACAGGTTCACACCCTGTGTATGGAGAAAACTGTGAGAAGTTCACACCCTAAGTGTAGGTGGCCTGCGAGAATGAGGTATTCTCGCACCCTAGGCCATATGCAGTCTGTGAACTCAATTTGAAAATATATTTTCTGGAAGGAGATAAAGGCCACTTTTCTCAAGCAAAAAGTCCTTATTGGGAGCTTGAATACACCATTGTTAAGACATCACCAGAGTGACCAAAATCATGTGTAACAAGGAGGAATAGGACTATTCAGAGGAAATTTGATAAACCTATATGGGAAGCTCGCTCACGTACCTATGAATGCTAATGGAACTTTGATAGAAGAAGATTTTGAGATTATTAAATTTATTGAAGACAACACCACGTTTACCATGTTACCAGGAAAACCTTGGATTGATAGATATCAAGCCATATGAAAAGAAGAAGAAGAATTTTTGGAACAGAAGAAACAAGAGTTAAAAGATTTCATGATCAGAAGGATCACACACTTGATTGAAGAACAGGAGAGCAGATCGAAGCTATTTAACATTATCAATCCAGATGTCGAAGCTGCAAGAACATTAGAAGACCCACAGAAGACCAAAGTACGTACCCCAAACAAAGACGAAGTATTATCCAGGAATCCTAGGGAAGAATCTCAACAATGCGAAGTGACTATGACCAAAGAAGATAAAAATCAAAATGGAAAAGGGAATACTGAGACGAAGCTCACTGGAAAAATGGCTAGAAAGTTAAGTAAGAAGAGATCTAAGATCGAAAAATTGAAGAAGGTTCCAGAGGGAACTTCACATATGGAAAAATTGAAAAATGGGATCTTCGTTGGGATATCAGAAAAACGACACATGGCACTTCACCATGATGAAGATATATAGTCGTTATGGACATTATAACTGTTCGATCGATGCTCCGAATGGGCAGAAAGGAAATTATGGTTCGTCATCAGACTGTTGGACCATGCCATAAGGGACCAAACAAGAGTTAATGGAGGCTCATACCTGTTGCAAGAAAATTGTTGTCAAGCCCTATTTATCCTTCTACGCCATGCATCGAGAACACTTTTTCCAATTGAGAATTCAAGCCCGCAGACTAAGCCGATTTTATATAGTGATCATCGCACTCTTTCTCTCTATCTCAGTACTATGTCTAAGTTGTTCCCCGAACATACGATTTTTCACCTCGAGTGTGTATGTCGGAAGAATTGAGTGCCGCGGAGAAAGATCTTGAAGAAGTTTTGATCGACTTGATGACTGAGAGAGTTATGTCGATGTTTGAGGGTATCTAGGCTTCATCCACACGAATAGTGAAAGTGTCTTCGTCCACTTCTCGAGTCGGACCATCCCGGCTAGCTGATGAAAAGAGAACCAAGCACAGAGATGATCTAGCAAATGCTAACCTGATTCTGAGTATTTTACCCACCTATCTACCAACTTTGAGTGGTGCAATCAATCGAGACATTGTAACTAGAGAATTTGAGTACACTTTGGTCATTGTGTACCTCCCGAAAGGGATACATGCAGTTCACGCAAACCAAGAAAAGATTATAGTGTTGAATTTTAGCGACTTCAACCTCAACGATAGGAAGGTCTACAACATGCTCGCCCCACATAAGTACCTGACCAAAAAAAAGGGAAAGAATTAGAAGATAGTTCCCCAGTCATGGACTACGAACCTCGTGCAGTCCACATTGCTCAATGTCATGAAGATTCCTCACTTCGGAAGGCACCGAGAAGTGAATGCATGCATCAAGATGTTGTTGTATTGTTACCATGGTGGATACTTGTGGTTAAACCTCCATATAACAGTGGATCCGACGTTGATAAATCAGATCACTAGGCTTAGCATGCAAGGACCCAACCCACATGATTTTTATCCTGGAAAGTCCATGGACTGTGCTCTCACAAAAAGGATCAAGGGAAATTATGGAGATGTCGATAAGGGAACGCAAGGATACAAGGTAGATTCTATCCATAGTGGTGCAATGCACCTTTCCTATCAATTGATCACAGGAAAGTTAGTCTGCAAGAACTGACCCACCCAAGTGACTAGTTTTTTAGTCGACCTCGTAGGAAAGTGCATGGAGGGCATACAAATGAATTGGGTGAAGTACCTCGTGAACCACTTGGAAATGGACTACAAGGAAGTGCAAGATCAAGGATATGAGTTCCAATTTAGTTGGATTATAATATTGATCTCTTTCATCGCATGGGAGATGCGAAAAGGTGTGACCTTCCCGAGCATCGAGCCCTTTTAACCTCTGGCCGCAAAGTTCAGTACACTGTGGTATTCCAGTGAAATGAACAAGAAATGGAAGTCAAATTTCGTATTCCACACACATTACAACCAACTGAAGACAACCATCCATTCTGAGCCTTGCATCACACCAAATACTCTCCACAGGTTTCGGCCTTTAATGAAATTCATCATGGATCGCTATTTCATTTATATTTCAGCATGCACTGACAAGCAGAAGAAACAACTTCAATCTTACTACAAGTTGACATAGGAGGAGATGGAGGAGATCACCAAATACTGGTCGATGGACCTCCTCATCCAAACAAACCCTACGGAGATATCCGATATTGACAGTCCATAAGTAGTGCATGATACA
>JZKD02S2046598.1:365917-397658 GCA_000966675.3 Picea glauca | reverse complement strand
GTGGTATTCCAGTGAAATGAACAAGAAATGGAAGTCAAATTTCGTATTCCACACACATTACAACCAACTGAAGACAACCATCCATTCTGAGCCTTGCATCACACCAAATACTCTCAACAGGTTTCGGCCTTTAATGAAATTCATCAAGGATCGCTATTTCATTTATATTTCAGCAAGCACTGACAATCAGAAGAAACAACTTCAATCTTACTACCAGTTGACATAGGAGGAGATGGAGGAGATCACCAAAGACTGGTCGATGGACCTCCTCATCCAAACAAACCCTACGGAGATATCCGATATTGACAGTCCATAAGTAGTGCATGATACACCTGGACCCAACAAGACAAAGAAAAATGAAGAAGCCCGAGATGTAAGTAGTAACTCAGCAAAGACTGCTTCCATCTCACCTGAGCAAGTAGGTGATGGTGGAGAGATAGATGGCACAAAAGTTGAATAGAAGACAGGCGAGGTTACACGGCCTAGAGATGAGAAGGATCCCTCGAATAAAAGGAAGGTTTCCCCCCCCAAAGCCATCTTCCGAGAAGAAATCGAAAGCCTCTATGACAAAAATGCAGACTACCCTCACCTTAGATGACTTCAATTTCATCATAGCAGCCCTGAACGATGCTTCACTGGAGATAGCAGAGAAGAAAGAAGCTAAGAAGGAGGAGATCTACAATCTAATTAAGGTTGAACTTCAAGGGGTGAAGCAAGCACTACATTCCAGACATGTGGTTTCCACTATGCCTCTACCATTGGAAACAAAAGAACTGGGAGATGAGTCAACTCAACTCCACCGAATTTCTGATATAGTCGAAGCTCACCTTCGACGAGCATAGGAGGAAATAGCACAAGCCACCCCATATTTAGCACAAGTACAAGGAGACCTTTTAAAGCAATGCAGTACTACAGAATGGGAACATCTTTCTCTCCAAGCAAAGTGGGATGAAGAAAAATTCCATTTGTATAAAGAAAAGGAACAGTTGATCATGGAGCAACTCTAAGTAAAGGAAATGTTCAACAAAGCACTTCGCTCTGTGACAGTTGTAGAAGTAAAGGCCTAAGAGAGAGTCCCATGGCAGGTGGCACAACTTCAAGAACTGATTCAACAACTACAATAGCAGATAATAGATTTGGATCTACGCGTAATGCCTGAGACCCCACAATACGTAAGAGACCTAAGGGAAGCAACTACCCGCAGCATAGTTGACAGACTAAAAGCTCTTTCCCTGGAATGCAAGCAAATAAGTAACCACAGTTCCCAAACATATGAGAATCTCGTTGAGAATCCGAAATTGCAGGCACTAGAGTCGCAACTCTAGGAAGTGAAGTACCAAACAGACACACTACAGGCATAGTTGAAGGCCTCGTCAGTTGTAGACAAAATGAAGATATCTCAATAGCAACACACCGCACAGTAGTAGATCCATACGATCTAGAGAAAAGTTATGGAAGTAACTCAACGACTCCAACCTGTGCAAAATAATGCATGCCAATTGTTCAGAGAGGTTGAAAGCCAAGGAGCAGATCTAGAATAGGTTGTCACTACAACAGAACAATGCCTAGAATGGCCAGCAAATGATGCAGTGATCTAGGAGTTCATCGAGTAAGAAGCCATAGCAAAGAAGAAAATTGAAGCATCTCGAGCCAAAAATGAGGCGTTCAAAGTAGAACTGATCATACCAGAGTGACTCGGGATGAGTCACAGGTGAATGTTGGGGGCCTGTTGGCCCTTAACCAAGTTTTGGGAGATTCTTGGTCATGTTGACCTATTTTGGGACTTTGATAGCATTTCGAAGGAGGAGGGGAAGACGAAGTGGAGATCACGGGATCCTGACCCCTTTTTGGGTTTTTGGGATTATGTAATGGGATTGGGATGTTGGCCCATGGGTTTACCCATGTTTAGGCCCATTTTGTAATATATAAATAGGTTCTTAGGCTAGATATAAGTGTGGTGCATCTATGTGATGTGAATGTATGCTAGGTGCAAGTAGATTCTATAAGTTCTTTGTGCATGATTTTAAGAGACTTGCAGAGCTAAGTGCAATTCCTTGTAGAAGATTGTGGAAGGCTTAGTGTTGTAACGCAAGGAAGAAGGATCTAGAGAGCTGCACATATCTTCTGTCCTATGCGGAGTAAGGGTTTTGAGGCTCTATTCATGTAACCGATTGAATAAAGACAATAAAGGAGAAGAGTTAGTGGACGTAGCCCCAGGGTGGGGGTGAACCATGTAAACACTGTGTTATGCTACTTTGTGCTTTGTCTTGATGTGTTCACATGTTATTTACTAAGTTCTTTGATGTATTTAGATATATCTACTTATTATTTGTGCTTATTATATGTGATAATGTTAGATCTGATATATATGGCTATGCTTAGTGCTTAAATACAATACATTAGTGTGAATGCTGCAAAGCTCTGTTTTATCAGCGAAGTGGATATTGATTGCATATTGAGGAACTAATGGTGCTAAGTGCTTTACTAATTATTATAATCACACATCTGTGTCCCAGATAAGGTTTTAGGCACCTGATTCTTGCAATCACCCCTGCCTCTACCTCGGGTGAGACTTTATCTACTTCACAGGTGTTGCCAAAAGGGCTGGTAGTTAGGGCTTTGTTGGTGCACTGTTGTAGCATTGAACCCTAGGTCTGTCCCTATGCCAACAAAGGATAATGGAATCCAAGACACTTCATGAATCCCAATGTGTGAAGATATTTATTTCCTTCAAACAAAAGGGAAACCCCCTAGTCAACAACCAATGAGGAGATGTTGACTGCTAGGTTAGAGGTTACCTACCCATAATGAAAGTAGGACCAGGGTGCGTGGTAGGACTACAACTTCATGTGACTCTGAGACACATTGAGAGTATGACCCACATGCAAATTCAAGAGTTTTGAGAAATTTCCGACACAGGCTTATAAACTTCATTTGAACAAGTGCAAGAGACATATGGAGGACTCTGGTAGCATAGACTTGATGTTAACTTT
The DNA here is from genome assembly GCA_000966675.3 of Picea glauca. Taxonomy (NCBI): domain Eukaryota; kingdom Viridiplantae; phylum Streptophyta; class Pinopsida; order Pinales; family Pinaceae; genus Picea; species Picea glauca. The sequence goes on along the minus strand of JZKD02S2046598.1, from coordinate 394,665 downwards.
TTTTGATGCATTAGGAATCAAAAAACTCTCCATAGTGTTTGGAAGAATAACCAGTCATAGGAGTAAACTCTAAGTAACGAGCTCAACTTGCTAAGGTCATGCTAAACCCAAACTTTGGATGACAAGTGGACTCAAAAAAAAATTCTATATTCAAAGGTGGCACGACTGCTGCCAATATGAGATAATATTATTTTCCCTCCCATCTTTTTTTATTTTTTCATAGGAAAATAAATGCTATGATACAAGAGAGGAAATAAGTGTCGTGAGTAAGCAACTGGCTCCAAACAGTGGAACATACCTATGCTCAATGCAAGGAAATTCATGTGGTGCATGGACACTTAGGGGAATGTTTCTTCTTAGGGTACAGGGTGTCAAGTGACAAAGGATATAAACAAGGATCTACTTGGCTAGAAATGAAAATTGTTGAGGTAAGAGGCTTATAATGAGAAAGTGAGAACCGACAATAGGCTCAATAATGAAAGCAGGAGGATGGAATGTAATTACAACTTAACTCCAACGAATCTCTTTTTCATAAATTTAGTCCCCTAGGCCCGAAAAAGTATAAAATAATACCGAGGAGAACTCTTCTAGCAAATATTGACTAGAGTTTTCCTTTTTCGTAATTAGTATACTTGGTCCAAAAAAGGATTAAAATTACACCAAACAGACGTCCTTTCAAATTCATTTAACAAGTTTGAAAGAGACAAGTTCACTCAACAATATTTTCTCTTTTGAGAGAGTCAGAAAATATCTTAAACAAGACTCGAGGGGGAGCCCCATAGGTGAAGGTCATAATGCTTGTGAGTAAGAATATGAGGTTTGAACACAAAGTGATATCAGAACTATAAGGAACTCATGGTCCTATGGAATAACTTCTGCATGGGCACCAAATGGCACAAATTTTCTAACTAGGGAACCCATGTTTGGTAAACCTCTACCACTTAATAACGACACTTTTCGTAGCAATAAGAAGGTTCAGTGTCACTAATAAATGGGTTCATACCTAAATAATATGGAACACATTCATAGGACAATGCAATAATGAAAAATGGAGTGACAACCTATCATATATCCTGGTGAAAGGAAATACCTTCCGAAGTCATGAACGAGTAGTATGATGCTAGAAACTGCAAAAAACCTAGACAAAATCACCAAAACCAATTATTTCCACTATACTATTAGTCCACGAGGTAAAAAATTAGCATAAACTATATAGAGTGGGTAAACAATTTCTACTAATAGTAAAAAATAAAAATTTTACCATACCATTTGAGTTTTTTCACCCACATAGTGCATTTTAGGCCATTTCCCCCTCGATATTCAAGTGTCAATTGTGAAAGCTATGATCAATGGAATTAGCATCTTTCTAGACAAGTAAGTACCCTTCCCCTCTTCATTTTGCAGTGGATTGAAATTCAAATTTAGTCCTCATTTTTTGAGTTTAAGAGGGCGCAACATATAAACTAGGGTGTACGCGGGTGATAGTTCAATGGGTTGCATACATGGAGACATGTACATGGGAAAAACAAAGCCTTCTTGTGTATGTGTGGCCCTATACACGATTTTTAGAATTATAGCCCATGTACAAGTCCACAAACAACTTTTTTATAAAATTTAACTTGAAAAATGACTTCTCCTTTGCAGGATGGTGCTTGAATGGAGGGACAGGGAGCATGAAGAGATAGATGCAATAGTGGAAAGAAATGCAGGGGCCCATCAATCTTTAAAAATATGTGGCCTTTATAAATTTTGGGCTCTCAAAGGAATGAGGGCTCAAGTGAGGTTACTCCCGATGATCGTAAACTATTGGGATCCAAAGACAAAGACCTTCAATATCGATGGGAAACCATTGAGGATTGAAGTGGATGATATATATTTCATTACACGATTGTCTCATCAGGGCGAGGTAGTGAATCTCAGAGGACTGGGGGTGGTATGACCATGGAGGATTACATTTCCACCCATTGTGTTACAAGCATAGATAAATTAGGGAGCCAAATCCAAATCGGCGTGATTGAGAACTAGAGTTTGAAGATCATTGTACTTGATTTGACATGGATCTCTGAGTCAGCCTCATTGCACCAGGAATCAAGGACACTCATGTTCTACACAGTGGAGCGTTTATGACCCACTATTTATGAATGGTGTACCTCACTGCTAACTAACATGAAGATCCAGTTGACAGATTGCAAACAAGGGAGAAAGAGAAACTTCAAGTTTGCATCCATCTTGTGTATTTTTTTCTTTGAGCAGGTTCCGGGTTTGAGCCCTAGAGTGGAGACCATTCCACATGGACCTTGTGATCCAGCCATGTCACAATGTACCGACATGATGACGCGTCTAGGATGTGGTATGGTTCCAACCCCCTACAATGACGAGTTATTTTTCTGGTGACACTGACAAGTCATAGCCATTAACGACTACCCTTATGTTGGGATTAACTACAATGGGGATCCAAATATTCCTTTTCCACTAGGTTCTACCTACAATGATATTGGTAATAAAAGTTTTTATATATTTCTTTTTTTGTGTTTTTTCAAAAAGAAAAAAAAAAACTAAAATATTTTTGTATGGTATCAAGTATTAATAGCTTCCTTGTCATGCAGATGTAGGTCCGTGATGACCAGATGGATTCCCATGAAATCAACAGAGGATATGGGTAGATGAGAATGTGGGAGGAGATGTGGATAGAGTGCTGCAAAATGTGTAGGGGAACCTGTCTCAATTGACACACATGATTCCTATGGTTCAAGTGGAGGATCTACCAAAGGCTATGTAGTGATAGGTGGTGGGTGTGCCTCATGCATGGGTGAAACTCTTTCGGAATCTCACAAATATTGTATTGTGCTATCATGATACACATCCACTACCACAAGTGTAGATTCCATGGTCATATATATACCATCCATATATGTATTTTGAGGGTGTGAGCCCCATTTTGTACTATGACACCATATTTTTTGAAAAGATGAAATATAAAATTTCAGTCTTTGACTTTACTTATATATGTTACAATGTGTACATGTATGAATGTTTTTTATTTACTTAGTTATGTGACAAATTCCAATCTAAAACATAATTAGCATATGATTTAGATACATGATTAGAACTTATAGTTATGTGATTATAAGTAAGAAAATCAAAGTATCATTCTAAAAGTTGTACCCATAGGAATCGTTGGAGTATAGTAGGGTCTCGCACACGATAGCTATCATTTAATTGACATACAACTAATTGGGAGAATAGGAGAACCTCTAAAGAGTGAACACCATGTGAAATGGCATCATGTAAGAGATATATAACAATGTTATACTCAACCACATTATTCGTTTATGGCTCTAGACAGACGCCACCTGAAGACACCAGTTAGCCCTGGGGTCAGTAAATGATCCACGCGGTAGAAGCCATGTTCCATGTATGACGACTAGAACCATCTATGAATCCTAAGTAAACTGAAAAACTCCATTGAAATATTCCAACCAAGGGAAAACTTGATAAGGAAGCTAATGACACAAAGGAAAATATGTATATACACTAAGATACACTAGTATACAAAAGGTCACGCCTAAGCTTGAGGGTTCAAACATAATACTTTTTAAGGTAGATCCCATTTCCGGTCTCATCCAACATATTTCCTTCATAATCCTCCAATTCATAGGCTCATTTCTCTAAAACATGTTGCATGATATAAGGAACATGCCACATGGGGTTGAACTTGCCTGCCCCCAGTGGTTCTTTGGCTTGGTCATACAGGAGAACCAAGTCACCCTCAATGTACTGTCAAGGAAAAACAAACCTATCATACTTCACCTTAACACAAGTTTTGTTCGCTTTGATAGTCATAGAGTCATCTCGACATTTCTCATATAGACACTTTAGGTGCACGAGGTGTTCTTCAATATCAAATGTGTCAGGTAGGAGCTCAATTTCCAGTTTGAGGAAATGAATTTTTCATTCAATCATAAGTATTGACTCCATGGCATGTACTAACTAAAAGGGATAAAAATCGGTGGAAGTCTTAGCCGAGGTTCGATATGCCAATACCAGGGATTTCTTAAGAGAATCGAAGAAATCCTAATCTCTCTCATCCCATATAAACGAGGTATCCTTCTTCAAAAGACGCATGAAACTCTTAGTTAAGTTGGAATAGTTCACTATAAACTAACACAAGAAGTTAGCCTTCCCCTGTAAACCTTGAAGTTGTCGTATGTTGTGTGGGGGAGGAAATTAAATTATTGCCTCAAACTTCATAATATCCATCATGATCCCATGCTCAGAGACTAAGAATCCTAAAATATGACCAGACCTAATGCATAAGATGCACTTGTGAGGGTTCAGATGGATGCGATAGTAACTTAATCTCTCAAATACTAATCGAAGTTGAGTGGAGTGATCTACTGTCTTATGAGAGTGAGAAGCGATATCATCTAGATAAGCTTTGACAATATGTTTGAGATCGTGAAAAGAAAAGGTCATGGCACGTTGGAAGGTTTCTCCAATGTTTTTAAGGCCGATTTCAATATGAAAAAGTACCCCAAGGAAACATAAACGTTGTCTTGTGTTGATCCTCGAGTTTGATTTGAATTTGATTATATCCTGAAAAATCCATTCATAAAAGAAAAAACTTTGCTTCTCACACACTCATCAAGAATCTGATCAATGAAAGGAGTCGAGAACTTGTCTTTAGGACAAGCCTTGTTCAGGTCTCAAAAATCCATACACACACAGATGGTCTTGAGAAATTTATTCACTACCTCTACTTGTCCATTTTCTCGAGGATGATAAGGGGAAGAATGACCATGCATAAACCCCAATTTTGATTCTAGTACTCCTTCATAATTTCATTTTGAAAGTGACTGCCATGATTAGTGACAATCTCCTTTGGGATTCTGAACCGAACAATAATTTGATTGAATACGAAGAATGTTTTTGTCTTACCAGTGGATTTAAGGGTAGGCATGGCCTTTGCCCATTTACTGAAATAATCCACGACCACAATAATATGTTGATTCCCCCTAGGCAAAGTTGGGTTACAGTCCATAAAATATACCCCCCATTTGGTGAAGGTACCGACGGTGATGACTGGATGAGGAGGGGATGGATGTGAGTGAATTTTACAAGAGAACACCTAGAAAGGGTGACACTTCTTGACTGCTTCAACACAATATTTAAAAATTGACGACCAAAAATAATTGAATCACAATTTTTTTTGGGTTGTCACAAGTCCATATAGATGACCACCACAAGCCCCACTATGACATTCATTGAGAACCGACTCATATTCCTCATTATTCAAGAAATGATGCAAAATATTATCTACTCCTCGACGATACAAAGTGTCGTCGATGATAAGGTAGTTTTTATCTTGATGACATATATGTCATTGATCGTCTCTCGACATATGCTGGGATAGCTTCAAGTTTTGAAGATAAACTAGAATGTCTCCATACCAGTGGTCCAAAGATGAGATAAGGAAAATATGTTCATCCATGAATGAATCATCATGAATGAATCATCATGAATGATGTCCTCATTTAGTAGAGAGAAGTCTGATATCAACTCGGTAAAATCTAGTGATTTCTCAGACTTTGCCGAAGCAAAAGCGAGATCAAATTATTGAAAAATAAAAATCCACTTATTGCATTTCCCCCCTATGATATGCCTAGAAAGGACGTATTGAAATAGATTGATATCTGCAACTACGATAGTTTTGCAAAGTAATATATAATGTTGTAATCTTTGAATTCCATGTACAACAATCAAGGCTAGTTTTTCTACGTGAGAGTACTTAAGTTCAGGACCTACTAAATTTTGACTAATATAGTAGACAACGTGCTCATGGAACTCATCATCCTCCTAAACCATAACCATACCAACCGTCCCTTTGGACACGGTGATATAATAAAATAGTCCCTACTGTAGTTTAGAGGCTTTAGCAGATGCATTGATACCAAGTATTTCTTAAGAGCATCGAAGGATTCCTAGGCTCACTCATCCCATAGAAATAGAGTATCCTTCTTCAAAAGATGCATGAAACCCTTAGTTAAATTGGCATAGTTCACTATAAACTTACACAAGAAGTTATCCTTACCTTGTAAACCCTGAAGTTGTCATATGTTGTGTGGGGGAGGAAATCGAAGTATTGCATCAACCTTCATAGGATCCAACATGATCCCATGCTCGGAGACTAAGAATCCTAAAATATGACCAGACCTAACACAAAATATGCACTTGTGAGGGTTAAAACAGATGCGGTAGTAATTTCATCTCTCAAATACTTATTGAAGTTGAGTGTATTGATCTACTTTCTCGCTAGAGTGAGCAGTGAGACATCTAGATAAGCTTCAAAAATATGTTTGATATCGTGAAAATAAAAGGTCATGGTGCATTGGAAGGTTGCTCTGACGTTTTTAAGGATGAAAGGAATTTTTCAGTATGAAAAAGTACCACAAGGAAAAATAAACGTTGTCTTGTGTTGATACTTGGGTTTTATTTGAATTTGATTATATCCTGAAAATCCATCCATAAAATAAAAAACTTTGCTTCTCACGCATTCATCAAGAATCTGGTCAATGACAAGAGTCAAGAACTTGTATTTAGGAAAATCCTTGTTCAGGTCTCGAAAATCCATACACACATGGATGGTTCCTTGTTTTTTATTCATGGGAACAGGGTTGGAAACCCATTCGGTCAAGGGAACCAGGTAGATGAAACCAACATTAAGTAACTTATCTACCTCTGCCTTAATAGCATGGGCCTTCCTAGAATTAATAAATCTAAGACTTTTTCAAACAGGTCTAGCATCCTGATAAGTCTTGATCTCATGTTTGACAACTCTAGGGTCGATCCCTGACATCTCTTCATATGACCAAGTGAATATGTCATGGAATTATTTGAAGAGATTGGTGTAGATATGAATTTCTTCAGGCAAAAAATCTGCATCAATATATACATTCTCAATTTTTCCAGTAATTTGAGAGTTGTCGATCATGACGCTAGGATAAATATTCACCATGTTTCCTTCAGCATAAATACCATGTGTTTCAAGGGGAACCACGATGTGATTGGACTTCTCACTCAAGGTAGATCTAAATGCATCATGTTTGATCCTAACAAGTTCTGGGATACAAAAAGAGCGATGATTCATAGTATCCCAAGGATTATCAGCACCATTAATGGCCTATAAGATGGCTTCATCCAAAGGTGAAGTATCGTCGAGGAAATCATGTGAACAATACGATGGGGTGGCCCATACGGTATCTAGAACGCGATCTGCATCATCCATGTGTGAGGAGCAAGGATCTAGGTCAACAGTAGTGTTAAGAACAACTTCATATGCAACCTTTGTTGCTGACAATGGAATTTCCATCCCAATGTGGGACTTACCTTCATAGGACATGGTTAGGGAAGGTAGGTTCCAAGGGTAGTTGAAATACAAATTATGGAAAGGAATGAACCTCATTGACAATGAAGACCTACTAGAAATGGCATAAATGTGATGGATTGGTGCCATGAAATCAAAGCTTCCCATGAGAGAGTAATACATTGCAACACCACTATCCTTGGTTTCCTGCTGAGAATTGTCGATCACTGGGATAGAAGGTCCAACCAATGCATTATGACTAGCATGCGCAAAGGAAAATTGATCAATTGCCACTATTTTCCCTTCATGAGGAAAAAATAAAGTGAGAAAAATAGATGACATGACCATGGTCATGAAATAATTCCACTTATGCCCTAGTAGTAAATTGTAGTCAAAGGAAGCATCAACCACCTCAACATTAACCTCCACTTTCTTTACACCTAAATGGACTGGAAAAGTGGGAAGAATTCCATGGGGTCAAAATGAACATCCATCAAATGCAGTCAACATGGTCATAGGTTGGTATAGAGTCAAAGAGCCAATGTATTTCCAACATGTTAGGGACATCACCCACGTTGCAACACCTTCATGAATTATAGTGGTTTGATGGTATATTCCATGTACTCCAGATGGATTTGAAAGGACACATGGTAAGGAAAGCGAGGCTTAACATCTGTGACATCAAACTTAATAATCTTCAATCCATATAGGTATAGAGATCCTAAAGAAGATAAAAAGGCATTCCTCTGTGAAGGAAATGTCTGGAGCACCTCCAAAGCCGACATCGCACAAGGGGTTTGACCCAGATCCTCGATAATTGAATAGTTCTGACCAAATTTGGCATTAGTATTGTGGGAAAAGAGTTTCAATACTCCTTTTGGAATACGAGGCGAAGGCTCTGGATTTTTGATATGCAAGGAGGGGGAGACTCTAGACCTGTAATAGTCTATGAAGAATCATAATCATGAGATCGAGTGGCTACATAAATATGAGACTTGACCATATTAACACATATACTGTCACCTTCATGTGTCGAGGGGTTTTAACTCCCACTTGATGCATTTCCAGTGTTGGAGGACCCATAAGACATGTGTTGAATATGAGAAAATGGATTGGTTAGCACAATGGGAGGTTGCGATAAGACCTCGAGGATTCCTCAATTTTGGGGAATAGGTGGGTAAGGTGATCATATTTGCAAAGTTTACAAGGAAGCTTCACCTTTTGTTTTTATTTCTTTCCCTCACCAACATTATTATTCGATCTATCATTGTTAGTGTCGTCCTTGGCTTTGTTATTATTTTTCCCAACCTTACAATTATTACCTTGTCCTTTCTTTCTATTCCCGCCTGGTTGCTAGTAACCATTTGGGTTGGTCAACGACTATATAGAATGCACACCCACTGACTAAGTGGGAGTTGAGGATGAAGCCGAAGATTTTCCTACTATAGGATGGATTAGAGACAAATCCTTCACATGGTTCATCACCTAGTCTGTAGAATTAGAATTTGCAGATTCTATGATTCCATCGACATGAGACCCATGTTTTTGTCTAGGGTCATAATTTGATCGCAGTGTGTCAGGAAGAATTTCATACAACATCCTAGACTGAGCATATATGAGGTCCAATTGTTTGGCTTTGAAAATAGCTTATTCTTAAGATGTTACTCTAGATGTAGATACATCCTTCGAAATATAAGGCAATAGTGACTTAAGGAAGCACTCTAACATAAAATCTGAAGGAATGTATGATTTAATCAACCTCTTCCATCTATGCCACTCTTGGATATGTTCTGAGATATGTGTGGCCTTATCTTAGGGGAAGGTCGACAAAAGTTATATGTCGACATCATAATGAATAAAAAACTAGAAGTGGTTGAGAAAGACCAAATTCATCTAATTACAGTTTCTGTATGTCCCCCTGGTATCTCAATATACCATTTTGTGACAACCCTCATGAGGGTGCGTTGAAATAATCTCAAACAAATAGAATCATCATTAGGAGAACTGGAAGAGAACCAAAGATGAAATTAGTAACATGATCACCCATATCCTCGTCAATATTTCCCTCAAATTTTATAATGTTCGAAGGAATCTTGGTGGGGACAGGGGGCCATGATGGATCATGACGCACCGATTCATTCATTAATTTCAAAAAATCTAATAGATTAAGTGTGGCCAAAAAAGGGAGACGGGGTTGTGATGTCTGATCCCATGCTCCTGGGAAATATTGGTGTTGAAGAATTACAAGCCATCAATGGTTTTGGTATATACCATGACCCTATTTGGTAGGGCAATATCCTCCTCCAAACTGATTTATAAAAGATTTTATGGGCACCATACCTACAAAGGTGGAATAACGAGGGTTATAATCATTTCCCCTAGCTGGAGGAGCTCCAAGATAGGGGTTTCCCATAGTATGAAACTGAATTCCTCTAGGTGGAACTCCGGAGGACAGGAGTGGATTTGTCATAACAAATGTTTTTTTTAGAATCAACATGGAGGAAGAAGGGGGAAAGGATGGAATATAGGAGTGGATTTTCCTCTCAGTTGAGTACTCCATCCAGGAGCATTGAGACTAGGATTAGAGCTAGGAGGGAAAGTAGGTTGGCATCCTACCATAGGATTTGTTTGGGGAATATGACCTCCACCAAATGAGAGAGGATTATGCGGAGGAGCCATGCCCCCAGGTCCAAAACTAGTATTTTCATTAGTCGCTAAAATGGAGGATAAAATTTGCAAAGTCATATTAGGCATACCGAAATAAAAATGGTTAGAGACCGAAGGTATAGATTGATAATTATATCTAGGCGTACCAAAAAGAGACCTAAAAGGGTTCGTTTGTATGGGTCGAGTAGAAACCATAGGCTGGGTAGGAGTAAGTACATGAACCTACAATGCTACAACCATCGTGGATGAAGGACTTAAAGGAGTCCCATTAACCACATAAGGTATAGGAGTCGAGGGACTCCAAGTTTCATTCAAACTTGACTCAGTACCGATATCTAGACAATCACAAGTCCAAGAAGTGGAGATATATGTACCATGTCTATTAATTTTATGCATTTTAGAAGGAAACTTTGGTAAAGAATCAAAATGCAGCGGTAGCTTCAACAAATGGAAAGACATACGAGGAGGTTGGTATTTCTCCATAATGACTCAAGACTCGAGATATAAAACCAAATCCTAGAGTCAACTAACAATCAGGGAGCACACCAAAGTAAAACAAAAAGGGCCAAATGCACACAAACAAGATATAGTAGCTGAAAAAGGGCCTCCCTCACAAGAGTAGGTACATCTTGCCCAAGAGGGGCCAAGACTCCCTTCAAAATATTGGAGCTATCAACATCAGTTATAAGGGCCCACATGGTCTTAACACCACAGTTGGTCAGATCCCCCTGGAGAGGTAATCCTCCATAAAGGTTGTGTGTTCTGTGACCCTTATCTGACTTAGGGTACCTGCAAAATAACCCCTTCAAGTAATCTATGTGGATACCTATGTCAAGAAACTATAGCCACCATGATATAACCAATGTGCATGTGAACAGTTGTAAGTATGGTCCACCATATGGGCATGGTAATCGATGCCTCTCACGGAGGTAAATGTACTAGAAAGACTCCCATATACAAATGAAACAATAGAAATATCTCTGATGCTAGAAAAGTATTAGAGGGATATCTCTGTAACCAACTTCGCGTGACCTCGTGCTCAACTCTAGTGTGAGCAGAGCCTCTTGGCGTCACTAATTACAAAATGGATTTTGCCACTCCCTGTTCAGACACATATGTTTAGTTTAATATCCTTGGAGAAGTTTACTCACAAAATCCTATTCCAAGGCCCTATATCCTATGCTTCTTTGTGTACCTTGAGAAATAAAATTGTTTCTAATCAATTTTAATTAATCAACATTACTTTTAATGGATTTGTTTAATCAAGAGGTATGGTCGCAAAACTGATGATATTATGACTCAACATATCAAAGAAATGAGTATAAAAATACTGTTGAGTCTTAATCTTAAATTCTCAATAAATGGTAAGATTTTAAAATCCAACTTTCAATGTAATTCCTATAATTTCAATAAACTGCAATCTTTCCACATGTGTCAAGATCAATACTAAGTACCCAAAAGAGAAAATTCAAAATGACCAAAATAATTTTTTTGTATTTTCGATATAAAGAAAATAAAATGCAAGGACTAAATAGAAGCTTCACAAGAATACCCTACTGCAAGAAAAAAGAGATACAAGCCAAGTAGGATAACAAGAAGAAAACACTCAGACCAATGTGCAAGTAAAACTAATGAAAAAAATGATAAGAAAGAATACCACCTAAAAATTAAACAATAATAAGGTTTTGTATTTCTCTGTAAGCACTCAACAGTTAGGAAAGAGACCCAAGAAAACTCAACAACCAACTAAACTCACCCAACAAACATCAAACTCAGCTATTAAGTCTAAAGAAATGATGTACACAGTTGTTTAAGAAAAACTCGCATATGTGCGCACCTTATAGAAGGACAACTCGCATATGTATGTGGTTGTCAAGGGAAAAACCGCGTATATGTAGTAAAACATTAATAGAGAAAGGATTAATCCAAGAACTTCAGATGCAAAGTAAAAATAGGTTTTCAATCAATAAGGTGAGAAGTAAACTTTGGCTAATAGAGATCAAGTCAAGGAGAAAAACACTCAAAACCCCAAAAATAAGATCATCCCTAGTATGGTCACCGATTATGTTACGAGGAAAATATCTCTATGGCCTAGGGTAAAACACAATAGATGGAATGACATGCATAAATCAACTCTAATCCCAAGTATGCTATATAAATGAAATGCTAACAAGACAAGGTCAAGATCCTACCTCATCCGGATGTTCGATGAATACCATCGTTGAGCACTCAACTCAAAGCTTTATACCTGCAAATTGTCCTCAACAACCAATATACACAATCATATGGTGACAATATATATTGTTAGATTATAGACTAGCATAATCCATTAACATTCATGACAAATACGCCCATGGATTAATAATTCAAATATTTGCAAGATATCAATTGGATGAGAAAAGAGTGTTTCTATTAAAATAATCAACTGAAGTACATATGTGACAAACGTTTGTAACATCACATATTGGAACTGAGAAACTAAGTCTCTCTAGCTAGGCCTCCACCACTTCAATCCTCCACAAATGAAAATCTCATATAAAGGAGACAATGAGGTTTTCCATTCACAAAGAAGGAAGAGTTTGGGGGATGAACAATGATTTCATACTTTCAAGGATAAAGGGATGTAGACTCAATGTGAAGTGAAATTTCTCCAGAGTATCTTTGCTCTCAAAAGTTGAATTCTCCTCCTTTCCAAGGCTTGGATATGGATCAATTTATAGCTTTCAAATCAAATTGAAGGGTCGATTCAAAGCGTTTCCAATATATGGAAGGTCAAGGATCATGGATCTTGTGACATGACATGGAAACTTGGCATATTTTTTTAATTTTGAGCACCAAACCCGATGTACACGGGATGTAGTGGAGAAACCTACGTATACACATGCTATCTAACTTGTAGGGCACGTATATGTGGGAAAATGTGCTTTTTTGGCTCTGGAAGGTACAAAAGGGGACTTCAAGTCTGCATAGGGAAATGGAACAGCCATCCAAGCAAGTTGCATGGGATGGAGAAAATTTTTCTATAACAATGTTCTCTAATTTACATAAAGCATCAATATGCACAATTCCTTGTACATAGGTGTGTGGTGTGAGTGCCTTTTTTTTGTGTACATCATATCCAAAAAATCCAAAAAAAAAATTATTTTTGGGATTTCACTATGCGTTTTGATCTTGGAATCTAGTTTACATGTGTTGACAATATTCTAGGAATATTTTTAGTACAAATGTGGGGACATCCATTGAAATTGAGGTACGTGTTCCCAAACTGGCATATAGGGATAGGTTTTCCCTTGCATTTCTCTCTTTGTATTATTAACCATCCATATTTCCATCTCTATACCTTAGGTTCGAATCCGACCTATTGTTTCAAATGTCACACTTTCTTAGTATTGTTGTCTCATTGCTTATTTCTGCTACATATCCATATGCTTCCATTTCTTATTGCACCACAACCATGCTTGACCACTAGCCATCTATTTTCTCCCATTTTACAACATCCCTGGATGAGAACTGTTGTTATGAGAGGTCAACATTTATCGTATGTATTTTTACAGTCCATTTTTAAGTCATGTTCCATGCACTTGGAACTTCATTACAACCCACTCATTCTTTCCAACCGAGCTTAATATTATCCCTTTGTTGTGCTCGGTAACCAACCATGACAAAGGTACACCCTAGAGTCTCCTTTAAGACTTTTTTAGACTCCCTAAACATGAAAATATTTTCGAGTGAGATTGTTTCCTTTCACACTTGTTAAATGTATTTGAAAGGATGTTTATTCGGTGCACGTTTAACCATTTTTTAGACTGGATGGAATAATTACAAAAAATGCTACTCTAGTCAACCTTGGCTAGAAGAGTTCTCCCTTGTATTGTTTAATACTTTTTCGAGCTCGGGGGACTAAATTTATGAAAAAGAATACCCTTGGATTCTTCTTTAAGTTCTTTTTAGACTCTCTACATAGGGAAATACCACTAAGTTTACTTTCTCTTGAATCGTAAAATTATACATTGAAGGATCCATATGGGATTGAACCCCTCCTTCTTCAAGTTCATTAAACATGTGATAAGGGACTCATCGAATATGAGTTGTATCGAGCATTTGTTATCCTCCTCAAGCTCGTAAAAAAAAAAATGGGTACTCGTTGTGCATCGTGGGGGGAAATTAGAGGGTTTTCAATATAGTCATCTTCATAAATGGCAGTCGTTTGTCAAGTTTCCTTTGAATAATGGATTGATTTTACGTCTGTGTATCATAGTTGGGTCATCTATTTTATCTGTATCATTACCATATCCTTCAGGTTTAGACTCCACCAACTGCTCACTCTTCTAGTCTCCCATGGATAGTGTTTTGGTCATTATTGAGTAAATGTTGCCAAGTCAAGTTATTTGACATGTCGTTTTGTTCAAGGAAAGTTCACCTGAATCGACCATTTTCAGTCTTTCATCCTATTTATCCTAGCCATCCCTGAGTCAGTTATCGTCTACTTTATACACCATCTAACTTTGTATGTTTCATGTCGATTGATGGGGGATACTTCAAGGCCCTTCTTCAATGGATTTTGTCTTGTCGACGCCAAATCATTATCCAAGATCAAAATCTAGAAACTAGTTAGTACCTTGGATCTTGCATACATCAGTGGAAAGTTCCCTCACATTTCCAATAGTGGGTTTACATCATTGGCTCCTACTAAATGAATCTACAAGTGTTTGACTACAACTCATATCTTCACACTAACTATATTGTACTAGGTATCTTGGGGTCTACCATCATGAATGGTGGATTCCCTCATGTCTATTAGTGGTATCCATTAATGGCTGGTAATCAAACAGTTTCTACCATGCTCGACATCAACTCATCTATTCACATGTTGTAGATTCATACCATCAAGGGTTTGAGATGAAGATCTTGGGTTGGGACCACATCATTCCTTTATGGCATCCCCTCCCAATTTGTGATGGATTTATTCATGAATCTTTTAGAGATCGTTGAGACATCAAATCATCTCACTTATTTGTATACTATGGCATAGATATACATTTGTACTTGGTCGTGGCTATCTATTCACTTCTGACATGGATCCACAATATTTTGTGGCCATGATCTAGTTAGTTGGGTCATGCATGGATCCATAGTGTATTTCTTTGGAAGTTATTCTTAGTTTTTATTATTGAGCATGGGTATGCCTACCTCGAGGATGTTCTTCTTTGTTTAGGACTAATGCTAGATTCTTGATCCAAATTATTTTGAGAATGATGTGAAGGGAAAAATATAACCGAGATATAACAATGAAATACACAAAAATATAGAAGAGAACACATAAATATAGTGAAACCCAACTTCTATTACTAAATAAGATAGAAAAACATTGTAGAACACAAACTGGAAAAATGGGGTAGCTTATCTCTAAAACGAAAGAGAGGTTGGCTACGCTTCATTCACAAGAAGATTTACATCACACTCCATTGCATGCTTAAAGGGCCTCCTTCACCTCAATTATATATGAGAGAGTGAGAGGAGAACAATTCCCATGATGCATGTGGGATAAATTGGACTAAGTTTATAAAATGTCATAGGCATGTAAAACACTTGGACTTCCCGAGTGGTCACCCATCCTAGTAATACTCTATCCTGAGTGCGCTTAACTGTGGAGTTCTAATGGGATTTAGTGCATTAACGCTATGCTGTAGGAATGTACATAAGACCACTAGGAAATCATTAAATGATGTTTGAATTAACAAATGAAGATGACATTACATTCCATTCCCCATCAAAAGGGTGAATATTCCCCATCAAAAGGGTGAATGTCATGTTTTATCGAAACTATAGGCTCAAAATGGTGATTCAATGGAAGAGGTGGATGGCCACTAAGATCCATTTGTATCATTCCTCCCCCCTTATGAATCAATGGTCCCCATTGCTTCAAGTTCCCTTGGGAGACAGGGAGACTTCTACTAAATTTGAAGCTTGGTGCGCTGCTTGCCTTGTTGAAGAAGTTGTTTTCTTAGATTTTTGAAGGATGTGATGAACTTATTGCTAGAGGGGTTGGATTCATTCAACCAATCTAGTTGCATCATCTACCTGAGTGTGGGAGGACTCTGTCGGTGAAGATGCAACATGAAGAGTATGAAGGGTTTTGTTATAACCTTGCTTGACTAGGCAGTGTGGAGGCACCCCCGTAGGTGTAGCAAGAACATCTTGGTACTCATCTACAATCCTGTCAATATTCTTTTGCTGGATAGAAAGGTATTGGGATGAGGCTGTAGTGGTTGCAATGTCCTTATGTTCACCTTCTGATTGGATTGTAAAGAGGCTAAACTTTGCAGTGTGAGAGATTACTTTGTGGCATTTTTTTGGTAGGAAAATAGTCAGAACTACATCTGGTATCTGGTATAGATAACCCCCCAAGGAAAAAATGATGCTATGAGGTCAAGACTTATAAACAAAAGGATGCCTCCATGTATATGTCTAGCCTAATATAACATCACAGACTTCCAGTGGTGAAATATCACACAATACCTCATCCTTGAAGGGCTAGATGTTGTAGGACAGGTGACACTATTGGCTAATACAAATATCTTGACCCTGGAGAAGCCACCCAATGTTGTATGGTTGCAAGTGTGGTTTTGTTGGAAAATAAAACTTCTTGACAACCTTTTCTAAGATGATGTTATTTTGGCTTTCACTATCAACAATAAAATGCAGCGGGGTCCCCTTAAACCACATCTGTGAATGGAAGAGTCACTCCCCCTCCTCGGGATCCTCTTTTGGTTGGATTGTTGTAGTTCTGAGAGTAGCAGTGTGTTCTGCATAAATGATATGTCTCCTTTTATTATTTTTTGAATTAGGGTCCAATTCGGGGTTCGACTCTTTGTCTTTGAGATCGACCACAAATGACTGTATTGAGTGACATTCATCAATGTTGTGACAAGGGATATTATGGAACTCACACCAATTTCTAATGTCTTTCTTAGACTTCATGTTACCCTTCTTTTCCTGCATATGGGACTAGCTCTCTTGAGGTTGGCCTTCCTTTCTCTATCCATGATTCTCCCACTTACTCTGTTTCTTGAATGTCTTCTCAATTTTGACTGCATATCGATAAGTATTTCCCAGTGAGAAGATGTCCAATAAATCCATGTTTGTTTGGATGTACCTATGTAGACCACTGCAGTACTTCAAAACCAGGTTTCTCTCGGAGTCTTTGATACCTAGCTTTGAGGGAAAGGTATGAAAGATGTTGGTGTACTCTAGCACCGCCTAGTCTCCTTTATCACACAAAGTTGTCCATCTCATGTATTGGTCATCATAGTTTCAGACAAGGTATAAATCCTCCTTTAGGCCATCTACAAAGGCAATCCACATGTGTTCTCTCCCAAATAGTGTATATTCATCCGCGGTGTACCTCTCCCAGTAACCTTCCCACCAAGATCTGACATGGGGAAGGGATTTAAGGAGCACAAAGGCAATCTTTTCATTGCCGATTTTTTTTTGGATAGAGTAATAACCTTCTAGCATATTCAACCATTTTTCTAGAGCTTCTGCATCTATCTGGCCTTCAAATAAATGGATATCAAAATTGACTTGTACCTTGAAGCATGTCACACTTTCGAAATTGTTTCTTGTCGAAGATGCCTCGGCTGCTACCATCGGTAGTCTTCAAAGGATATGAGCGATGTTTTCCATCATCTCGTTCCTATGTCGCACGAGGGATTCCTCGAGCAACGTCTTGAAAGGATATCCTTCTTTTTCATCTCTCTTTTCTTCCACCATGGGAGGTCACTTAGGCTAGTGAGAGTGGTTGTCCTCAAGTGAAACTAAATCAAGACCCAAATCTCTATACCTTGACCTTGTTGGGGACATTCTCTGAGAAATGACAAGGAGCAGACTGATATAATGCCATTGATCCAGATTATTTTGAGAATGACATGAAAGAAAAAATATAACTGAGATATAACAATGAAATACACAAAAATATAGAAGAGAACACAGAAATATAGTGAAACTAAATTTCTATTACTGAATAAGATAGAAAAACATTGTAGAACACAAATTGGAAAAATGGGGTAGCTTATCTCTAAAAATAAAGAGATGTTGGCTACGCTTCATTCAAAAGAATCTTTACATCACACTCCATTGCATGCTTAAAGGGCCTCCTTCACCTCAATTATATATAAGAGAGTGAGAGGAGAACAATTCCCATGATGCATGTGGGATAAATTGGACTAAATTTATAAAATTCCATAGGCATGTAAAACACTAGGAATTCTCGAGTGGTCACCCATCCCAGTACTACTCTATCCTGAGTGAGATTAACTGCGGAGTTCTAATGGGATCCGATGCATTAATGCTATGTTGCAGATATGTACATAATACCACTAGGAAATCATTAAATTGTGTATGTAATTAACAAATGAAGATGACATTACATTCCATTCCCCATCAAAAGGGTGAATATCATGGTTTATCAAAACCACAGGCTCAAAATGGTGTTTTAGTGGAAGAGGTGGATGGCCACTAAGATCCATATGGATCACTTCTTCCCATATTCCTTTGCCTAAAGCTCCATAACATTTTTTCATAAAATATTTTGGCCATCAAACAGCTCTTCTTACCTCATACTTTAGGGGGGATCTATTATACAATTATTTTCCACTTTATTACATGATGCATATTCTCTAGAGGTTAGCAGGATGAAACATTGAGTTATAACACTTTTCCCTTGAGTATACACCATCCTTTTTCCTAGTTGCGAGTTGTCCTTTTACAGCTAGTGACCCAAGTCTATGGTCTCTCCTTTCATTCTTTCAAATCATGACCAGTCATATCCTACATGAATGCAGAGCACGACCAGGTATGTTACTCTCAAATTATGAATGGTTACAGTGAGATGGGATCAATCTTGGATTTATTGTAATTCGACCTCAAGAAGCTTGGTATTTTGAGTGTCTAAAATTCATCCACCATATCGTCTCTTTGATCCTATATATTTAGGGTCTCTCATGGGAAAAGAGGAAGAAAACATAGAGAAAACTTATAATTTCATATTGATTATGGAGTTTGGGCAAGGTAATTGGGAGAAGCTTCATCAATCTATTTGTATGTAAGATGCAATTTTTTTTCCTTATTAATAGAAGATGCCCATGATTTTCCCCTCTAATTGATTGTATATGGTGATTATAATATTCATTGAGAGTTTATATTTTTATATCTTTGTGATATATTATTAGATTTATGTTTTGTACATGTTTCGTTTGATCCTGTGAAAGGTGTTTGTTTTTTTTCCTATGCATACATACATGTTTCCATGAAAGAGAAGGATATGTTCAAGGGAGAGAACGACCAAGGAGCATGTAGGAATAACCATTGAAGCATTTTGTATGCTTCTCATCCTCTTATCTCATATATCTATTCATGTATGATTTAAATCTAGTAAAATCTACAACTTGCATCTCTATTTTTATCTTGCAGGGTACTTTTGTCCTACAACAATCAACATTCCTTGATTCAGAATGAAAAACTATATTTTTAGCAATTTTTATGTATTATTGAATATCTATCAATAAAGAAGTGGATTCTACTTGAAGAACTCCAATATCTTGTAAAACTATGCATAACTAGACATCTCACATGTTGCTTTCCATTATAAAATGTATTATGCTTCTACTGAAGAATTTGCAATTGTATCTTTCTTCTTGCAACTCCATGGAATTTTTTTTTATCCTATATGCATTAAATATCATAATTTCTATTTCCTATCTTCAATATTTCCAACAAAATGTGCATCGAAATATCCCATAAGTAAAAAATATAGATGCATTTGAGTGGATTTCCCTTGGTTCTTGCATGAATATTGAAATAATATTCTCTGTATATGACAAATATGGATGAGTGTTTTTCATATGAATAAAGTTTCCAATCAAATATCTATAGCTATTACTATTTACTAATTCCCCCTACTTGAATTTCAATTTTTTTTAATTTTCCTCCAACATAGTTAGAACAAACTTTCAATCTTTAATGCCAAATTTCTTTAATAGTTCAGATACATATTTTCATTTATTGATGAAAATGTTACTAGGTGGTTAGAATACATCAACTCCAATATAGTAGTGAAGCAATCCAAAATTAGTCATTTCAAATCCGTCTTATAATTCCTTCTTAACCAGCACAATATTGTCATCATTATTACCAATGATAAGAAATTAATCAACATAAATTACTAACATGACCATGTTTTTACCTTGTACACACACATACAATAAGAAGAACTTAAAAGAAAATTAAATATAGTTCTCACCATAAACATAAAAGTTATATTCATTCTTTCTATCACTTCATTCTTCTATGGAGTGTAGGAATTAGTAAATTTCCTTTTGATTCCTTTATCCTTGCAATAATTTTGGAATTCATTTGAAGTGAATTCCCCTCCATTATCTGTCCTCAAAATGACTATATCTTCCTTAGTTATTTTTTCAACTAGGTTTCCAATGCCTCTGATTTTTCTTTTAGGAAATATACACAATTCATTCAACTAAAATCATCAATGAGAAATAGGAAATACTTACATCCACCAAGAGATGTTTCTAAAGCTTCACAAGCGTCATTGTGGATAAGTTGAAAACATATGTTTTCTCTCCATGATCTAGTGGGGAATGCTTCTTGATTTTTTTTCCCATAAATACATGCTTCACAACTTGCATTTTCCTTTTTAAAGGATAGAATCCCTCTTACCATTCCTTGTTTTTGAAGTTGGGAAATTCTTTCAAAATTCAAATGTACATATTGAACATGTCATAGCCTTATGGGTGAAATAGGCTTGAATAAATTGCTCCGACAAAATATTTCTTCCTAGGAATGACTCTACCTTTCATCCTTAGAAGCTTTCCATCTTCATAACCTGTCATTATTGTTTGATATTTTCCTCTGTTGAGTTTATTTTAACCAACCCATTTTCTATGATAATTGTATTCCCTTGTTTTCAAAATTCAAATTAACACTAAAGACAACATTTTTTTCTTAAATGTTGGTACATACCAAACATTATAAATCATTTTCTCTCCAACCCTTGGGAGGAGAATATTTACAGAATATTTTCCTCATTAGGTATGTGTGGTTTCGTCAACCATAAATATTGAATTTAATTTTCATTCATGAAAAGACTATAAGAAATATCATCTAAAATTCCATGTGTTGTGTTGCACATGTATCCATTATCTAAGCATCTTCATATTCACTTTGAAAAGAGTAGTTAGATACCACTAAATATCTTAACTCTGATTTTTGAAGAATAGTGAACAGATACTCAGAACCAGTTTGATCATTTAGATCTTTGGAATTTGCGTACCATGTTGAAGTTGAATGTTTCTTGAACTTAGGAAACTTATCATTAGGAGTTCTACAATATGGTGCATAATGGCCAAATCTATTACATATTTTTCATGTAATTGGACTCAAGTCTATGCCTCTTCCTAATTGATTAAATTTGCAGGTATTTCTTATTGACTTCATCTGAAATTGTTTAATCATTGGAATTATTGTTTCATGTTTCTTATCTATGACCTCGACCATGTCCTATATAAGAATATTGATTTTGATTGTCACTTAAGTTTCTAGTATTAATAGGAGTACCTCTTCTTCTTGAAATTTCAGCTCATGTCTTAATGGATCTTGATCACTGTAATACCAATGTTTCCCTCATTTTGTAAATATAACTATAATTGGCCAAGAGACTATGGAAAACTAGATATGTGTGAATGTTGGATTTGATGAACCTTTTTGTTATAAAAGGTCAATGTATATATTTTATGTTATTAATAGAAAATGGATAATGTTGCATAGCTTCTGAAAGGGGGGTTTTCCAAGATAGACCATGGTTCTATGAGAGAGATGGTGAGGGGAACCATAAATGGTTAAGATGAACCCCCACCAAGCCAATACCTTACTAGATTTAATGGCTCAGACCTAGAACAATCCTATAACCGATAAATGAATTACCAGTTAGACCGGTAGCTAGAAGAATCCTCATCAAGAGTTAATCAGGAGATGGGGCAAAGTACCCATCTGCAAGACATCCATACCTAACCATGAGTTAGAGATTTAGACACAGGTAACCTTGATGATGAAAGAAAGAAAATAGGTAATTATTAGGTAGAGGTGGGGGGGGTGGGGGCGAGGAAGCAGAGTCGAAGGACCAATCTCGAGAAGAGAAAAGAGAACTTGTAGCTCTCTGGTTCAAAGAAGAACTAGGAAATAAACTCGTTATGGGTGCAAGAAGTTGTTGGTAGGGTTTTCAATCCAAGCTGATATAAAAGGTTGACAAGTGATTTTAGAAGTAATCATTGTAGACCTCCTTTCTTGGTACAGAGAAAACCAGTTTCTAGGATCCCATGGGAGGAGGAGAGTAACCTCTATCCCTAACTATAATTGAGAAATAAGAAAGAGTCTCTCTCAGAACATCATGATCTAGCTCGGGGTTGGCCAGTGGTAAATTCATTCAGGAGTGGATGTGTCTATGGTTGGGTGGAAACAGGCACCCCTTTTAGCAGTCGCTTCATGATTTCTGGTTTCTGATAAGTATTTTCATACTTTGTGTACTGAACTGGAAATGGTGATTGAATATATACATATGTTTATGACTAAGTTCTGTGATGAATGATTAAGGTAGAAATAAGTATTTTTTTTCTATGAACCCATTATTTGAATGGTATTTTGTTTACCTCATCTTAGCAGCTAGATATCTTGGGACGTGAGTCTGCAAGAGAGTCGAGGTAGGATTAATTAGAATTCCTAGGTCCTCCCAACCTCTCGAATATACCTTCACGGGACTATGAAGTTCAAAATCGGTGGAAGGAGGGTGCCTCCTTTAGAACTTTCACCCATGTGACCAAGGACTCATCCTCGTGTCCTTAACCAATTCACGGCTAAGAGATTAGTGCATATCCCATGAGAGTTTTCAGAGGACCCATATGAACAAGTTTTGGGAACCCTGCGCTAGGCCCGAAAGGAGATAAGGCTTTCTAGCTTCGAAACTCCAAGAGTCCAGAGCTCCAGAATGTTACGACCTTACCATTTGTAAACCAACTAAAGGAAAATTGTTGTTATGGTTACCCACGAGGTTGAATGACATATGACAATTTCCCTAATCGTGGAAGATGGACCTACCCCACCATTAAACCATGATCCATTTACCAATCGTGAAGTAATGTGAGCCATGGATCCGAGGGTATTAGGGAGTCCCCTTGGTCATTGGATCTACACTGAGGTAAGTCTGATGAAGTCCTACATCAAGAGAACATATATTTGATAACACCTAACTCCCCGAATTCCAGAGTTGTGAAGTGATGAGAGTCATGGATCTAGGGAGTTCATTAACCCCTCTTAACCATCCGATCATCCAATGGATGGACCCACATATGGTACTTTGGTGAAGTCCTGCTTCGGGAGAGTGGAGCGGCCATAATGCCAAAACCTCCAAAGGATGGACCTGTGAAGTGAAGAGGACCATAGATCTAGGGACCCTTTGGGATCTCCCCTAACCATTAGATCTAGACCATGGTTAGCCCGACACTGACCACTCTGAGAGTAAGGAGGAAGTCACATGATGGATCCCTCGAATGTTGAACTTTTGAAGTAATGGAGGTCATAGTTCCAGGGTGACGTGGAAACACCTTGACCGTGAGATTGAAGGGCTTGGAAGGCTATCATTCTGGGGTGACATGGCATGCTGACATCACCCAGGGTGATGTGGACACACGTTTGATGTGCCATGTGTGAAGTATATTTGTATGTTTCATAGACCCTGTTTTCCCATTAATATGTGAAACATGTCACCCATTGTAAGTGTCATGTGTTATCACTGCCTTGCCGCGTGTCACCCCTGGCACCTACTTACTTGGTCCATTTGTTGGGTGGAGTACTCAGTTTTGGTTGTAGAGCCTGATTATCTTATCGATTCATAGGTCTTTGTTTTCAGCCATGTTTATACCCCATGAAGAATTTACACCCCGAAAGAATGTAAACTCATCCACTCGGGGGAGTGCAGGGGGGGGGATTGTAATTTCATTGTAATCTAGATAGTTCATTATAAGGTCACAGATCTGATGATAGAAGTTATGTTAGGGTTTTTTTCCCTAGAAGGAAACCCTTGTTTATGAGGGAAATGTATTGAGGCTATGGATTATTGTGAATATTGTATTCTGAGAGATGAGACTATGAGAGAAAGAAGAGGAAGTTATAGTAGGTGTGTTGTAGGTATCAGAGGGAAAGGTAACTAATAGGAAAATATGTGATCCAGGTGGATATCGATGGCCACCCACCTTTTTCGACGGGCTCAAAACTGTTTTCTGGCAATTTTGGCAATTTACTATTTTTAGCAGGTTTTAACTTTCGGGGCCATTTTGAGGGCCTAATTGAAAGTTTTTCGAGATCAAGGTTCTCAATGATATCCAAAGGCATATTGAGACCCCAAAATGAATCTCCTCAACAATACCTTTCCAACGAGCTATCACATGCCTAAAACGAAGATCGTATGCAAAAGTTACGACCCCGGGAAGTTGATGTACTCACTTACCCAAACGGGGCCCACATGAATTTTGGCACTTCATCTCCTGGGGTTAGGTTTTTGGATGTCTAGGACTTTTGGCATTCCCGTTTATTGTAAAAAGGCCTTCAAAGCCTCATTGTAATCATCTTCTCATGGATGCGAGTATCCGTCACATCTCGTCTTAGAGATAAGCTACCACCATTCTAGCGAGTCTTTCACTCTGTATTTTACAATCTCTGTACATTTATTTCATTAATAGAAATCGTGTATTACTATATATCTGTGACTCTTGTTATATTTCCGCTCTATCTCTGTTATATTGTTGTCTCTCTTGCAATATCTCTGAATATTTATGTGCTATATCCCCACTTTCATTTCGTGCCGAAAATAATCCGGATCAAGATGGTTCCTGGTTCGAGTGGGAGAAATGGCGGAAGATGGAAAGTTTAGGGTCGAGAAATTTAATGGACAAAACTACCAATTATGGAAGATGTAGATGGAAGATTATTTATATCATAAGGATCTATTCCTACCATTGGGTGGAATAGAAAAGAAGATGACGACCATGAAGGACGAAAAATGGGAGATTCTTGACAAAAAGGCTCTAGGAACGATATGGATGAGCCTGGCAGCATTGGTAGCTTTCAATATTTCGAAATAAAAGACAACGAAGGAGTTGATGGACACATTGGCTAAACTGTATGAAAAAACCTTAGTTTTCAATAAGGTATTTCTAATGAATATATTATTTAATATGAAGATGTCAGAAGGTGGGTCTATTGCAGATCATTTAAATTAATTTAATGTAGTTACTAATCAACTAAGTTGTGTAAAAGTGGACTTTGATGATGAAGTCAGATCTCTTCCAATATTGTGCTTATTGCCAAAAAGATGGAATGACTTGGTCATGGTTGTAAGTAACTATGTCTCTGGTTAAAACACTTTAAAATTTGATGTTGTTGTTGTTGTTATCCTTAGTGAGGAAATGTGATGGAAAAGAACAGGTGAGACATAAGGTAATGTGTTAAAAATGGAGAACATGGGAAGACAAAATAATAGAGGAAAGGGCTCAAGGAACCAAGGGAATTCTAGGAAGGGCATATCCAAATCCATACTTAGAAAGATAGAGTGCTATAATTGTGTGAAGAAAGGACATCTGAAGAAAGACTACAGAGCTCCAAAAAAATAAAGAGATGGACATGAGGAGAAAAATCAAGAATAAAATGTAATAGGTGATGTGTTACAAGATGTTTTGATCCTTTCTGTAGATAATATTTATGAGTCTTGGATAGTATATTCAGAGGCTTCATTTCATACCACACCCCATAGGAAACATTTTCTAGATTATGTTCAAGGTGATTTTGGACAGGTTCATTTGGGTGATGATGCACCATGCAAAATTGTTGGAATGGGAAAGGTAAAAATAAAGAAAATCAATGGAAACAAATGGTTGTTGAAAGAGGTAAGACATGTTCCAGATCTAAGGAAAAATATAATTTCAATGGGGCAGTTGGAAAGTGAAGGTTGTATATCCATATTTACAGATAAGGTGTGGAAGGTCACCAAAGGATCATTGGTGATAGAAAGAGGAGAGAAGGTAGGTACATTGTATTTATGTACTGGTAATACTGAATCTTCTATCTCTTTACCTTCTACATGAGTGGATACAACATTGTGGTATCATAGGCTTGGACACATGAGTGAAAAGGGGATGAAATTACTTCACAAAAGAATTTTGTTTCCAGATCTTAAACAAATTAATTTGGACTTTTGTGAGAATTGTGTCTATGGAAAATAGAAGAGAGTCAGATTTCTCAGAGTCAGAAACGAAAAGAAGAGTGAAATGTTAGATCTTGTGCATACAGATGCATGGGGACCATCTCAGGTATCATCTCTTGGTGGTTCTCATTATTATGTTACTTTTATTGATGATGCAAGTAGAAAAACTTGGGTTTATTGCATTCGAAAAAAAATATGATGTTTTTGATACTTTTAAGAAATGGAAAGATTTGGTTGAGAATGAGACATGAAAAAGGTTGAAGTGTCTCAAATAAGACAGTGGAGGTGAATATTGCAACAAGGAATTTTATGATTATTTTTCATAACATGGGATTCGTAGAGAGAAGATAGTTCCAGGAACACCACAAGAAAATGGTTTGTCAGAAAGGATGAACATGAAAATCATGGAGTGTGCAAGGAGTGTGAGATTGCATGTTGGTTTGCCCATATAGTTCTGGGCAGATGTTGTAGATATTATTGTTTACTTAATAAACAAAGGACCTTCAAGCTCTTTGGATGGTGGAACTCCAAAGGAGGCATGAACTGGTAAAAAGGTAAACTATTCCTTTTTGAAGACTTTCAGTTGTGAAGCATTTCTCCATATTTTTATTGGATAAATCCGTAAGTGTGGACACAAACCGATCTCCCTATATCCACCTGGATCTAGAACAAAGCAAGACAGAATAATACTCTTTCCCTAGGTTTCAACTATTGAATGAACTAGGAGGCAAGAATCATGAACATACCTTATGATCGCTTCCTTTGGTCTTTGTTGTTCCAGCTTCACTCCAATTCTCTTGTGTCGTCAAGACCACAACAATACAAACCAATCGAAGTGAAGACAACTCAATATATTCAACAGTTAATCTATGTATATGATTAAGGAGTTATACAATAAAGTGACATTAGCTTTATGGGAAAGAATCATATTACTGTATCATATTAAATGTGAAAGAGAGATTACAACCATGGCATTGATTTCGTAAGGTCCCTTCCAACTGTCCTTCATTCCCCACACACTTCTTTCTCCAAGGATTATAAGACCATAGATCTGATAGCTACTCACAATCTATCTTGACAAAGCAAATCTCAAAGCCACTCTAACCAAGCCAAAGCTAACAAGCTCAAGAACCAACAAAGCTAACTCAAGCTAACAAAAGCTAACTTTCTCCATGAGAACTCCTCTCCTTTTATAAGTTGAAGAGGATAAGGTAAGTAGGTTAGGATGATCCCACTAAATCATGAAATTGAGTAAGATCCAAACCATTCGGATGCCACCTCACCATAGAAGCTTCTCCTTCTAGAAGATTCGAGAAAACGCTCATTTTTCCCACGTGCAGGAATTCTAGCACCCTAGCTATAGAGAAACCTATGAACACCTCGCACCCTGGCTATAGTGCAACCTGTGAGAATGGGTCATTCTCACACTCTGCCTATATAGCAACTTTCAAACTTCATTTTTTATAAGGTTTTTACATAGGAAAATGCAACTTCTTTTCTCAGGAAAAGTTCTTCTCCCTTCTCTCTTTAGGAACTCAGGCCACTGACCCCTCTGAAGGCAACAGATAGGTTCACATCATTAACGATCATAGGGATGATAAAAATAATGTGTAATAGAGAGCCCCCCAAAGTATGAAGTTAGAACAGAGTGATAGTTGAAATACTTTGTCGAGTGTGTGTACGGAACAAGGAACAGTCAGTCGAAAATCTACCAACAAACAAGGAAATACAATACAATAATATATCATCACTGAGGTAGGCATTCCCATACTTAGAATAAAAATTACTCAAAGCATAAATGCCGACATGCAAAGATCCATGTCAAGTAAGACAGGTCATGGCCACGAAACATACACTATGGATCCATGTCGATATGACTCAAATCTGAACATAGCCACCAAAAATACACTCTGGATCTATGTGTTAAAGACTCAAATTTGAACATAGCCACCAGACATACAATGTGGATCTATGCAACAGTACACTGAATATACTCCAACACAACCTGGATCTATTAGAAAATATACAGGGTCTTCATCTCCGCCGCTCCATAGTATGAATCTAACCATGTGAATACATGTGTCGAAGTCGAACATGGTAGAAACCACTTGATTACCGGTCATTAGTTTATACCGTTAACAAGTGCGAGGGAAATCACCATTAATGTCAATGACTCCCAAGGTACATTAGTACAATCCAACGAATGTGAATAAATGAGCTGAAGTCGAACACTCGGTGAAATCTCTCAATCAAGGGTCAATAATGAAAACCCATTGTCAAAAGCGAGGAAACCTGCCATTGAGGCATGCAAGTTCCAAGGTACCAATAAGTTTCTAAGTCTGATTCCTGGATAATGAGTTGAAGTCGACAGGAAAAGACTCGTCACAGGAGGGC
>JZKD02S2046598.1:327005-342346 GCA_000966675.3 Picea glauca | reverse complement strand
TTAGGTCTTCTTACATCTGCCTTATTCTATTTTATTGAAAGGCCTTATTAATATTGACCTTTATTACATTCGAATACATTGATCTACCTATGTGCGGGTTAGGACCTTAACACAAACTGAGAGATAAACTTATTCAGGGTGTAAGAAGATGTTGGTAGGGTTTTTGGTCCAAGCTAATAAACAAGGCTGGAGAGTGACTGTAGAAGTACTCATTGTAGACCTCCTTTCTTGGTACAAAGAAAACTGCTTGCCAGGATCTCGTGGGAAGAGGAGAGTAACCTCTATCCCTGACTGTCACTGAGAAAGAAGAAAGAGTCTCTCTCAAAGAATATTGGTATAGCTCGGGGATGGCCAACGGTAAATCCATTCAGGAGTGGTTGTGCCTATGGTTGGATGGAAACAAGAACCTCTTTCAATAGTTGCTTCATGATTTCTAGTTTCTAATAAGTATTTCCATACTCTATGTACTAAAATGGAAATGGTGATTGAATATATACATATGTTTATGAATAAGTTCTGTATTGAATGATTTAGGTATAAATGTGTATTTTTTTTATGTGAACCCATGCCTTAAATGGTCTTATGTTTACCTCAACTTAGCAACTAGAGATTTTGGGACATGAGTCTACAAGAGAGTTAGGGTGGGATTAACTAGAATCCCTAGGTCATGTCGACCTCCGAATCTACCTTCATAGGACTACCAAGTTCAAACTCGGTGGAAGGAGGGAGCCTCCTTCAGACCTTTCACCCGTGTGACCAAGGGCTCATGCCCATGTCCTTAACCAATTCATGGCTAAGAGATTAGGCCCGAAAGGAGATAAGCCTTTCTGGCTTTAGAATTTTGGGAGTCCGGAGCTCCAAAATGTTACAACCTTACCATTTGTAAGTCGGTTGAAGGCAATTGGTTGTTACAATTATCCATGAATTTGAATGATGCCTAGTGGTTTCCTTAATCGTGGCAGATGGACCTGTCCCACCGTTAAACTCTAATCCATTTACCAATCGTGAAGTAACGCGAGCCATAGATTTGAGGGTATCCGAGAGTCCCCTTGGCCATTAGATCTATGTCGAGGTAAGTCCGAAAAATTCCTACCTCGGGAGAACATAGACGTGATAGCACCAAACTCCCCGAACGTCGTAGTTACGAAGTGATGAGAGTCATGGATTTGGGGGATTCATTAAGAATCCCTCTTAACTGTTCGATCATCCAGTGGAGGGACCCACGTAACTCCGGGAGAGTGAAGTGACCATAATGTCGAAACCACCGAAGGCTGGAGTTGCAAAGTGATGAGGCCCGTAGATCTAGGGACCCTTTGGGATCTCCCCTCACTGTTAGATCTATACCATAGTCATCCCAGTGTTGACTACTCTAGGAGCAAGGAGTAAGTCACACCATGGATCCCTTGAATGCCAAAGTTATGAAGTAATGATGGTCATAGATCCAGGGGTGATGTGCTCACACATTGACTGTGAGATCAAAGGGCTTGGAAGGCTATCGGTCTCAGGTGATGTGGCACACTGATGTCACCCAGGGTTATGTGGACCCACGTTTGACATGCCACATGTCACATGGATTCATATGTTTAGTATAACCTATGTACCCATTAAAACGTGACACATGTCACTCACTGTAAGGGCCACGTGTCATCTCTGCCTTGTCGCTTGTCACCCCTCGCACCTGCTTACTTGGTCCATTTGGTGGTTGGAGTACTTAGGACCCACTTGTCCTTACCTCCGCATCTAGTATGTCACCATGCGTGAGGGTGGACCCTTCGAGAGTCTGGAACTTCAGGACTCCGAAGGTTTGGGGTGCAGTATCATGGATAAGCCGAAAGGCCCGAATGTCAGAGCCACATGACGATATTTTGGGATCCTTAGGGAGTTCGGGAATTTAGGACTTCGAAGGATAGGCGGGCAGAAAGGAGAAGGGATTTTCCACGTCAAATGTCGAACTTCCCTCTAGCTCATGTGTTAAATGAAGACCATGTCCCATCGTTGGATTGGATGGTGGATGAACCTCCCCAATGGATGGAGGAACTTAGGGATGGTACGAATGAGGTGGACCACGTGTGCACCATGTGTTAATGCCTAAATAACTCCAGGAGGCCATAACTTGCAATCCAGAGCTCGGTTTTGAGTCTAGTAGTAGTCATTAGAGAGATACAGTTGAGTAAAAGAGAATGGAAATCTTGGAGAGATGATTCGAGACGACTAAAGTAAGAAAAATTTTGATGCTCCATCCCTAGAAAGGGTACTTAGGGGTTGGGTGTGTTACAATCATTGTATAAAAAACATATTCTCTAGTTTGTTTCTTCTTCCCAAATGTTTTATCATGTTGAGCCAATAATTCACTCCACTTATCAAATGAAGTTTTCTCCAACTTATCAATGAACTATAGAGTTTCTAGAAAATGCTTATAGGGGGGTGGAAACATACCAATCAATATGGTTACCATCAATATATCATCCAATGCAGGAAATGTTTCCTTTCTTATTTCTTGATTGGTTTTCTTTAATCTAGATTTTTTTCTTTTACACATCACCACCATCAGATAATTTTTGATGAAGCAAATTTCATTGTTCATCAACCCTTTTCTATTTCAGGTTGTGTGTCAAACAAATATTTTGAAATATTCCAACCATACCCTACATCAAGAGCATTCTCAATGTTAACGTACATTTCTTCATTCACAAAAGATTTTAAAAGTGACAGTTTTTTCATATTTCAATTCCCACTTAGCCAATGAAGAAACATTAATGGGTTGGTGGGTTTTTTTAATCTCCACTACATATATATTTCTATAGTTCATTACATATGAGTGTGCCTTCCACATGTCGACTCCAAGTTTTATAATTTTTGGATCCCTCTAATTTATCTAATTCCAAAAATAGATTTATAAGCTTTGACATAATTTTTTATGATGAGTATTTTTCCTTGAAATATTTTTATGTGAATGTTTGCACCAATAATACTAATCAAATCATCAAATGCACCACATGAGAAACATCATAAACACACATCACTCTCTACTAAAAAATGAGCTATAGAGATTTGACCTTAACCCTCTTACAGTGTTATGAAAATATATTAATTAAGCTTTACACTTTCTCTAATCAATTCTAATCAACTCTAATACAATTCTTGTTGCCCATAATTTTTCAACAAAAAATTTCGAAGTTTAACATTTAAATCTCGTTTATTTCTTCACGAAATGAACTGTGAAGAAATAAAAAATTACAATACCTACCCCTTAAAGTAAACATTACTTCATTCTTCAAATTACATCAAAACCCACACTTCTTTATGAAAGTCATAAAAGAGTTTCAAAATACTTCATTTAATTAAAGTATTTGAATTCCTTTTTTTCTTAATAAACCATGCTTTAAAAAACTTTGGAATATGGAATATGCTTTATGAAATTCCTTTTACATGCCATATACCACATAAAAAAGTTGATTCTCTTTTCTTCTTCTTCTTTAAATAAACCATTCAAACCTAGAATTTAGAATCAAATAAAATTCAACTTTGTGTTCAACTTTTCATTGTGATTTTGAGATAATTCATTGTGTTCAACTTTTCCAGGTAATCTATGGGTGATCGGTGGGTCAATCTATGGGCTTTGTGCTCAATATTATTGGATCCATTTTTGGCTCTATTCTCATCATTTCTTCTTCTCTGTCTTTACTCTCTGCGTTTTCCACAGTGTTAATTGAAATTGTTGTCGCTCAAGTTGAATATTTTTCCTATTAAGCATAAATAAGCTTTCTCTTTGAATTTATTTTCTCTTTAAATTTTGACCAACTTTATCTGATATTTTAAAATATTGATTTTCTAAGTCTACACA
This sequence comes from Picea glauca, assembly GCA_000966675.3. Lineage (NCBI taxonomy): Eukaryota > Viridiplantae > Streptophyta > Pinopsida > Pinales > Pinaceae > Picea > Picea glauca. The sequence continues at coordinate 338,502 of JZKD02S2046598.1, read as the reverse complement.
AGTAAGATTTACACTCAAACTGTTCATTAAATGAAAACTTTGACCAACTTTGTTTGATATTTTAAAATATTGCTTCTCTAAGTCTACACAAGTAAGATTTATACACAAACTGTTCATTAAATGAAAACATTTGAGATCCTTCAGCCACGCAAGAATGCATTATAATTTGAGATCCTGAAAACCATTGTAAATTTTCATCCCTCTACCATGTAAGCCTTGAGACACATGAATATCCATAAGATTAGTTGAATTAAATCTTTAATGTTAGTTTGTTAATGCCATTGTCCAAATTTTTAATGATGTTTTCTACAATATTTTATAAGAAGAAAACCCTAATGGTTAGGTATGGCTCTAAAATGGTGTTAGCATAGATAGGGGAGCATCTCCTATGCCATCAAATATATGAGAAAGGTGACTGCTTGAATGAAAGTTTGATGGTCAATCTAGAGGATTTTCACTAATTCATGAAGTGGATTTAATTCTTACATTGGCTATGGTGTCTCACTGTGTTATTGGTGGTTCTTTGAATTTTAATAAAGATGTTGGGAGAAGGGTATAAATTTGAAGGGCACTCCTACCCATCAAGTAAATTTTTTTATGACATGTTTCTTTTTAAAACTTCCCTTCCCGTGAAGTTTTATTTTTATTTTTTCCCGTCATTTAAATATTGTGTGTTATATTTGTTTTTGTTCATTTTTATATTGTGTGTTACATTTGTTTTTGTTCATTTTTATTGTAAATACAAAAGCATCTCACTAACAACATAAAATTATTACGAAATTTGATTTAACATAACATCATTGAATTGTTTCACATGGAATACAACACCATTAAAAACATAAATAGAAAGCTTAACATATTACCTTGATATAGCAGTTTGCACACAATTTCAATTTTGAAAATCACCAAATAAGAGGTTCCAACTTCTTTCTATGCCTCAATTCCGTATAGATCCAATCATTGTACAAAAACAATCGTCCAAACACTAAGTAGTATGCATGCAATGATGCCAAAATAAAGGGAAAAAGTAGTTACAAATGAGTTTTGTAAAAATAATAATAAATGTTATGGATTGCAAAATTTGAAATAATTATCGTTATTAATATAATGAAATAATAAATATTATTGAATTATCTTGTGAGAGGTCAGCCACACTCAAATGAAGACAATTTCCATCATCGCAATTGCAATTTAATATTAATGATTCTAACCTCTCTGGATAGTTGCATGCAAGTTTTGGGTAGTGTTTCTGAATTCTTGATCTTTTCTTCCCTCTCAACCTCACTTTTCAACCTACAGGATGCGATACGATCCAATTTCCAAAGAATCCTCATGACTTGTAAGTTGTGAGCGTATAGGTGATACACATCCTGTGCTATGATATTTGTAACTTATGCAATGTGCTATGCATGCAACTTGCAAGTTGAAACCTCCATCTGCTATAGAATTTGTAACATGTACTATGCATGACCTTTGCTATAGAATTTATAACTTGTGTTATGTTTGTTGTACACAAAAATAAGCATTCAAATTTAGGAAATTGTTATTATATATATATATGGGAAAATTTAATGACGTGTGAATTTAAAAATTTCCTGTATTTGATGATTAAAAATGAAAAAAGGGGTAAATACCCATGAAATTTAACCAATGGTGGGAGGATACCTCAAATACTAAAGAAGATAGGTAAGTATCAAAGCTCATCCAATGCCCAACTGGAATCATAATGAGGAAATTCAAAGGAATAAGCTAAAATTGTAGATTGGAAGAAATGGTTGTAAATATGCACAACACGATGGGTTATAGCACACATAAATTACACGATGCAAAAATAGAACATGTGGTGGAGGTGGAGAGAGAAAAAAAGGTACATAATGTGTTATTCAATAGGTAGATCTGCCAGAAACAGATATAGCTAAGAGAAAACCCCTCTTAGGTCACACTTCCTCAAGATCTCACATTATGTCTATCAATCTTGTTTTCCAAACCCATGATTGGTATTGAATAAAACCAATGAACCCATATAGATCTACAAATATAGAATTTATATATAACAATAGATCTACATATCTAACATTAAAAACTAACAAAAATTTGGAACATAAATTTCAATTTGATATACAGTTTTTAAGGATTCAAACACCTTTTTTTTCTTAACAAAATTAAACAACAAATGTACCATACAAATGTTGTCCAACACAGTGGAGTATTTCAATATATTCAATAATGGAGTCTCTTATTCAACATCTGCATCATAGCAAGATCTAATACCACTATGATACCAAAGTGTCCTCAAACACACAATTTTATTAATAAGGAAAACACAATTACATTATTGATGCGAGGACTACAAACTCAATCATCCTCACACGAGAAGAAGAGAGATTAAATAATCTCCTCAATCTTGTGTTCTATGTGTTAGACAAATGAGAGGGGGGTGAATCAGTTGTTTACCGAGCTTGAATAATTATACTTATTTTTAATTCTTTACAAAGCACTCAATGACAATAACAATGATGCAGGGAAATGAGAAATATCATATTCAACATCAGTCACACATATGAGATACACAGAGACAGATTTTCTTGAGGAAACCCATACAGGGTAAAAACCTCTTCTTCTTTATATGATAAGTAATATTTACATTCTTTACATTATCATACATATGAGCACCAACTCATAATGAGGCTGCAACCTCTGTTTTGCAAGCTGCTACTTGCTGAGAGCACCAACTCTCTGTTTTCTCTAGCACCAACTCCCTGGTTTCTCTAGCACCAACTAGAAGGAAGCTACAACTCCCTGTGTTCAAGCACCCACTTGAACCTCTGAGGACACCAGTCCTCCCTAGCACCTCCCTAACACCTTGGTTTATGAATATGAATTACTGAAACTTATTACAGTGATATAGTGTTCAACAACAACTTACCAGTCTCATCATTGTTTTGCAAGATTCCACTGCTCCGTCTTCCTCACTGTCTTCCTGCACGCATCCATTTCACTTTTCTGTTCTTTTTCCCCTTGTGCTTTCTACACCATTCCCATTCAATGCACCTTTTGTCTTCTGTCCATTGTAGTTGTTGTACTCCACCTCCTTCTTCACACATGCATCCCACACCACCGCAACAACACTGATTTCTTCCTTTTTTTCGACCTTCTTATGCTCTCTGTGCATCTTGTGCATGCCCTGTGTCCAATTCTTCTGCATGTCGAGTGCTCTGCCTGTTCATGATGGAAAATCTTCAGCTTCTATGTTTGTTAATCCCATGTCTCCATCATCACTAGGTGTCATGATCAAATTAATTCGCATCACCAGCAGTTAAGATTCTTCATCTTTTGTTACAAACGATCTCAACTACTCTATTGTAGTTACAGGCTCCAACGTTCATCCAGTTATCAATCGCCTCCATGAATAGTCAGTGTTATAATTGAAGATGCCTTGAGATTCTTCACCTCCTCTGTCAATCACCCTAAAGTGTCTTTGAGTCCTCTGACAGAAACCATCAATGGTTTCTGGCAGTTACACTGTGATGTGCAACAGTAGCCCTCCTATTTGATTCAATTTCATCTGCACTGTTGGATGATTTTCATTATTCTTGCATTCATTTCAACATTCCACTCTTTGGCATTTCGGGATCACCATGGTGGAGGATTTTAGTACTCTCCATTTCCCGACCTCCAAAACTCTGAAAAGAAGTTTGTCTTCACTAAATTCTTCCTCCATCTTTCACTAATGTGACCAAAGGTTGTGACCTCTAGCCGAGCCTAACCATGTTTCACATTTCGACTTTTCGACAATTCGACATTCGTGTGATCAAGTGTCTCGACACTCCATGTCGCGATCCCCAAAATGGATCTTGGTTTCTCTAGCTCTTTCCTCTATCTCTCACCGATGTGACCAATGGTTGTGACCATAGCCTTATTCAAAAAGCTACATTTCACAATTTCGCATTTCGGCACTTCGACATTTCGGTACTCCTGTGGTGAAGTGTTTCGACACTTCAACTCCCGATATCTGGAACTCCAAAATGGAGTCAGATCAATGGTCTGGTACTTCATCATTTCGCATTTCAGCGATTCGTAATTATTGTGGTAGAGTTTCTTTACGTTCCATGTCGTGGTCCCTAAAACTCTGAAATGGATCTTGCCAGTTCGAGCTCTTCTCTACAACTCTTCGATCTCTAGATCAATGGTTCACAATTCGTGGTGATTGGACGGCTATCCTCTGCCCTAGGACTTCATCCTTCGGGACTTTAGGGGATTGATAATGATAAAAACTCCCAAAGAAAAAACTCTCAGAGTGAGGCCATTCTTGTGTCACTCGATGATGTTTCCTGACCAGAGTGGTTGCCACATGTCACTCAGAATTGTGAATTCCATTGGCCTGAAATGCCAAAACAACTTGACACTTGTTATTGTCTGATTGTGCCACGTGTCATGATCTTCCACCTATCCTTTCTGACATGGTCTTCCACATTCACCTTCTGCATCTATTGGCCCAGATCACTTCGCAATTTCGTATATGGCGATTTCATCATTCTTGATGTGAAAGTTCTCGACACCTTCAAATCCTGATCTGCGAAACTCCAAAAGGGAGTCAGGTTAGTTTTTCGACTTTTCACACTTCGCAACTTCGATACTCTTGTGAGGAGTCTCGACACTTGACTTCTCCATCTCCCAATATCCAAAAATCCCTAATGAAGTTGGATCAACAGTCTAGATCAAACCTCGATCTGATGGCTAAGGTTATTTCATGATTTCACATATCGCAACTTCGAGACTCCTGTTGTGAGGGTCCTTGACATTTCCATCTCCTAGTATCTGAAATCCCAATATCCGATACTCCAAAATGGAGTCGGATGAACATCACATCGAAATTTCTCATTTCGCGACTTCGAGACTCCTGTAGTGAGAGTCCTTGACATCTCCATCTCTCAGTATCCGAAATACTGGTAGTCGAAACTCTGAAATGGAGTTTGACCAACACTTTGATCTTGCCATTCGATCATCGTTGTGTTGTTGGTCTTCCTTGCCTGCTTGTTTTCCATCAAATGAACAAACACACCTTCGCACTGTGTTCAACTCTGCGTTAATTACTCCTAAGCTTACTTTGTTCATGTTTTGCCATCGATGCATACTCTAATCTTGCCATCAATGACAAGCATACCTGCATGTAAACATGCCAACAATATCCCCCTTTGGCATTGATAGCAAACCTAACCAACTGCATTAATCTGTTTGGACCTCCAATTGTAGCATCCGGTCTAGGCCACTTCTTTTCTCCCCCTTTGACATCAATGTCAAAGAAAACATGCTCCCCCTGAGTTGTTGCAGTATTTTTAGGAGGTATCAGCTATTCAATCAATACAAACTCCCCCTAACAGGATGGACTCTCTTAGGTGTGAGACGGGATGACACCCAGCTCTTGTCAAAGATATTCAAATGGTATCTTGTCTAGGGGTTTAGTAAGTATGTCTGCAATTTGTTCTGTGGTTGAAATGTAATGGACCTGAACAACCTGATTGGTGGCTTTCTTTCTCATAAAATGGTATTTTATGGGAATATGCTTGGTCTTGGAGTGGAATATAGGATTTTTGGACACACTAATGGCACTAGTGTTATCACAATGAATTGGGATTGGTGCAGCGTATTTTACCTCCAAGTCTACAAGTGTCTGAATCATACATAATACCTGAGTGCAACAGGTAGCAGCAACAATGTACTCTACCTCTGTAGTCGATAAAAAAATGGAACTTTAGTTTTTACTAAGCCATGCTACTAATGAGTCACCCAGGAAGAATGCTCCTCCACTGGTGCTTTTTCTCTCATCAACACAGTTTGCTCAATCTACACCTGAATAAGCAGTTAACTGAAAATTCTGATTTTGGGGATACCACAATCCATAGGTCATTATTTCTTTCAAATACCTGAATATCCTTTTGACAGCTAGTAAATGACTTTGTTTAGGTGTAGACTGATATCTTCCAACCATTCCTACAACATGCATTATGTCTGGGCGATATGTTGTGATGTACAACAAGCTGCCTATCATTGACCTATATGAACTCTGATCAACATCAGGTGAGTCATCATCCTTTCTTAATTTGCAACCAGTAACCATAGGTGTGCCCACAGGTTTAGAATCTTCCATTTGAAACCTTTTCAACATTTTTATTAGATATTTTTCTTGAGAAATGAACATCCCTTCAGACCTCTGAGTAATTTGCAGACCAAGAAAAAATGACAGTTCACCTATCATATACATTTCAAACTCAGACTCCATGGTAGAAGAAAACCATTTTACCAATGAATCCTTATTACATCTGAAGATGATGTCATCTACATAGACCAACACAATGAGCAAATCATCACCCTCTGTTTTGATATATAGGTTGTTGTCAATTGTTCCTCTCTTGAACCCTTTGTCTTTGAGATACTTATACAGTCTATGATACCAGGCACGAGGATCTTGTTTTAATCCATATAAAGCTTTCTTCATCTTGCATACTAAGTTAGGGTTATTAGACAGTTCGAAACCCTCTGGTTGCTCCATATAGACTTCTTCATTTAAATCTCCATTTAGAAAAGATGGCTTGACATCCATTTGATAGAATTTAAACCTTTTATGACATGCATAGGCAAGAAATATTTTGATAGCTTCCAACCTTTCTACAGGCACAAATGTTTCATCAAAATCCAGTCCTTCTATTTGTGCATAGCCTTTACAGACCAATCTTGCATTGTTCCTGACAACTTGTCCCTGCTCATTCAACTTATTCGTAAAGATCTATTTGGAACCAATGATATTTTTACCTTTCGGTCTCTGAACCATCTCCCACGTATTGTTTTTCTCAATCTAATCAAGTTTGTCATTCATTTCTTTAACCCAATGTTCATCTTTTCTAGCTTCATTAAAATTCTTGGGTTCCATCATGGATATGAAATCTATATGTGATTGTTTGGTGTTTTTTATTAGCTTTCTCCTGGTTTGTACACCTTTGTCTTTTTCACCAATTATCTAACTTGCAGGATGATTCTTTTGAGTGATTCTGGAGGAGGAATTTGATGTTGTCTACCGATTTGAGTCCGTCTGCATGTCTGTGTCTTCTTCTGATTCAGAGTCTTCATTTTTTGATTCTTGGTCCTGTTCATCTTAAGCTCTAGCTATGTCTTCTGTAGAAGACTCATTTCTGTACACCTCTCTTGCTGAGATTCATTCATCGAATTTCATGTCAATACAGTCAACCATTTTATGTAGCCTCTTATTATAGAATCTGTATCCTTTACTGTTTGTAGCATACCCCAAGAAGATACCTTCATTAGCCCTGTCATCATATTTTCCAAGGTTCTCATCATTATTCTTTATGTAGCATTTACTCCCAAAGACTTTGAAGTGTTTAATTGAAGCAGGTCTCCCAAACCATAGTTCATAAGGTGTCTTGTCACTTTGTGGTCTGAGGTGGGATTCATTAAGAACATGGACTTTTGTGTGTATTGCTTCTACCCAGTAGGTTTGACCAATGTTCTTCTCATTCATCATTGACCTGGCCATTTCCTACACTGTTATGTTTTGCCTCTCAACTACTCCATTTTGTTGTGGAGTTTGGGATTGTGTATTCTCTCTTGATCCCATGTTTGTCACAGAATTCCTTGAAGTCACTTGATATAAACTCTCTTCCTCAGTCTGATCTTACCACCTTTAACCTCTTGCTTGTTTGAGTCTCAGTTAAAGCCTTAAATATTTTAAACTTCTCAAATGCCTCAGCTTTTTCTTTGAGAAAGGCAACCCAAGTAAGTCTGGAGTAATCATCAATAATCAGCATGAAGTAGTTTTCTTTCCCTGTTCCTTCTTGTCTTGATGGTCCACATAAATTCATATGAACTAGTTGGAGTGGTTTCTCTATTGAAGTAAAGCTCTTGGACTTAAACCATGTCTTGTTTAGCTTTCCTACTTGGCAGGGTTTACACATTGAATCTTGGGGCTTTTATATTCTCAGAAGATCTTTTACTGCCTCGAGATTTTTGAGTTTGATTAAGTGGTCAAAGTTTAGATGTCCAAGTCTCCTATTCCATAACTAGCTTTCATCATGTTTTCTTAGATGGCATTCTTCTCTATTTTCTTTCAGTACATATACATTATTTTTTGTCCTTATGCCTTTGGCCACCACTTGTCCTGAGTTTACAGACTTTATCTTGTAGTGCTTGGATGTGAACACCACTTCACATCCTTTGTCACACATTTGACTTACACTGAGAAGATTATATTTCATCCCATCTACAAGTAGAAAATCTTGGGCTTTTCCTTTTCCATTACTTAAACTCACCATCCCTTTACCCTTTATTTTACTTGGAGCATCATTTCCAAAGGTTATGTTTCCTGATTTGCTTTCACTTAGGGATAGAAACTTACCTTTGTCTCCCGTCATATGTCTGGAGAATCTACTGTCTATATACCAAGGGTTCTTCATCCCTAGCACCTCTCTTCTACCCTGAAATATAAATATTTTCTACTGAAACTTATTACAGTGATATGATGTTCAACAATGGCTTACCAGACTCATCACTGTTCTACTGCATTTCGTTGCTCTGTCTGCCTCATTGCCTTTCTGCACACATGACTTGCACTGTCTGTTCTTCTGCTTTTTATGCTTTGTGCGCCATGTCCATTCACTACACAGTTCCTCTTCTATTCAATTCAGCTGCTGCACTCTCCTCCTTCTCCACACATGAATCACCTTCACCAACAACAACCACAACAAACTCCAACAGCAACAACCACCCTTTCTCTTCTCTGAACCATGTATATATATAGATTTTGTGCATTTTGTGCATGCCATATTCTCCATTCCTCTGCATGCTCATACCGCGCCAATCTCCTTCACATCTCAAGTGCTCTGCATGATCATCATCGCGACTCTTCAACTTCTCTGGCAGTTCAACCCCTGTGTCTATCATCACTAGTTGTTAAGCCGAGATTCCTTTTTCTCTCTGGCAGTTGAGACTCTTCGTCTTCTCTGTTATAGTCGAGTTCATCCTTTCTATTTTAGTTACGAGCTCAAACCCTTATCCAGCTGTCAATTTCCTCCATGAATCATCTTCATTCCACTGGCATATTCCATGTGACTCTTCAGCTCCTCTGGAAATCACATCGAAGTCTCTTCGCATCCTCTGGTAAAAACCATCAATGGTTTCTAGCAGTTTCATTGTGTCGTGCAGCAGTAGCCCTCCGATCTTGTTCAAATTCACCTACATCATTGGATTGATTCCATGGGATCTTGCATTCATTTCAACATTTCAGCATTCGACAATTTTGTGCTGAGTGTCTCGATACTTCATTTCGCGATCTTCGAAGTTCCGATACAGAACTTTTCTACACTAGCTCCTTCCCCAATATGGATATGGTCATAACCAAGCGCCTATGCAAAAAGTGCTTTTCTCGAATTCGTTTTTCATGGATCTGGCGATGAGGCATCTCGACTTTCCAAGTCGCGATCTCTGAAACCCCGAAATGGAGCTTATCTGGACTGACTCCTTCCCTTCTCATGACCATGGGTTGTGACCACAGCCTTATGCATAAGGCGCTTTCATGATTTCGCATTTCGTGAGTCTAGATATGAGACATCTTGAATCTCCAAGTCATGATCCCCGATACCCTGAAATGGTGTGGGATCAACGGTCCTGATCAGAGCTTGAATCAACGGCTGCGATTGAATTGCAATTTCGCATATCGCGAAATCGGCATTCTTGTTGCATTGTTTACTTGCCTCTCCATGTTGCGATCCCCGAAACTCTGATATGAAGTTAGATCAATGGTCCATATCTGAGCTTGATTCTACAACTTTGATTGAATCACAATTTCGCATATCGCGAAATCGACATTCTTGTTGCATTGTTTACTTCCCACTCCATGTTGTGATCCCCGAAACTTCGACATAGACTGGAATCAACGGTCCAGATCAAAGCTTGATATGACGGCTCAGATTACATCGTGATTTCTCTTATCACGATATCGAGATTCCTTATGTTAATAATCTTTGACATGTTCAACTCGCGACCCCGAAACTCTGACATGATGTAAGTCTGCTGACGTCACATGTGTTAAATAACTGCCATGTGTCACCCTGATTTGTGACTTACATGTTCTTGGTATGTTGAATCAGTCTGACACTTATCATTACCTAGTTGTGCCACGTGTTCCTAGCTGACGTGAGTCAGATCGACGGTCCAGATGTGATCTTGATTTGATGGCTTAGATTACGTCGTGATTTTTCATATAGCGAAATCAGGATTTCTGTGGATGATATTACTTGTCATCTCCAACTCTCGATCCCCAAAAATCCTACAGGGAGTCGGATCAACGGTCCACATAACCCCCTGAGATGGACGGTCCTCCTGCTTTCGGGATTTTGTGAGCCCTCTACTCCTAGCACTTTAAAGAACGTGTTGGTTCTCCTCGATCCAATGGTGGTCGAACCCTGCGCTCGGATCTAACGCCTGAGATCTATCCTCCTCTTCAATGCGCTCTTCTTGTCTATATTCAGATCTGACGGCCCTCGTTCTGTCAGGAATTTTGGATGGTATCCAATGATTAGAAATGCTTCACAAAATTTACAGGATTTCGATCATTTTATTAATGTTACGTTGCCTTCGATCATTCGATCTTCCTGGACTCATGTTCTATTTTCCTGTTGATCATCGCTGCTGTACTCAAGCCATCATCACTGTTGTACTTGCCATCAATGACAAGCATATGCTGCTTGTTAAACATTTTCCAACAATTTCCCCCTTTGGCATTGATGGCAACTAAGGCACCCAAATTATTTTCTCCCCCTTTGACATCAATGTCAAAGAAGAGGCATGCTCCCCTTGAGTTATTGCAGTAATTTTAGGAGGCATTAGATTTTCAAACAATACAAATATCCCCCTAACAAGATGGACTCTTTTAGGTGTGAAACGAAATGACATCCAGCTTCTGTCTGAGATATTCAAATGGTGTCTTGGCTAGGGGCTTAGTAAAGATGTCTGAAATTTGTTTTATGGTGGGAATGTAATGGACCTGAACAATCTGATTGGTGACCTGCTCTCTCAGAAAATGATATTTTATGGGAATATGTTTTGTCTTGGAGTGGAAGACAGGATTTTTAGACACATTGATGGCACTAGTGTTATCACAATGAATTGGGATCGATGCAGTGTATTTTACCTCTAAGTCTGCAAGTGTATGAATCATCCATAATACCTAATTGCAACAGGTAGCAACAGCAATGTACTCTGCCTCTGTGGTTGATAAAGAAATGGAACCTTGATTTTTACTAAGTCATGCTACTAAGGAGTCACCCAAGAAGAATGCTCTTCCATTGGTGCTTTTTCTCTCATCAACACAATTTTCCCAATATGCATCTGAATAAGAAGTCAACTGAAGACTTTGATTTATGGGATACCACAGACCATAAGTCATTGTCTCTTTCAAATACCTAAATATCATTTTGACAGATTGCAA
>JZKD02S2046598.1:312243-323104 GCA_000966675.3 Picea glauca | reverse complement strand
GTGAATCAATTGTTACCATGCTTAAACAATTATGCTTCTTTTAAACTCTTTGCAGAAACACTAAATGATGATCACATTAATGCAAGGAAATAAACAATGGAACATTCAACATCAGTCACACATATATGAGAAACACAGAGACAAATATTTCTCGAGGAAACCCATACAGGGTAAAAACCTCTTTTTATTTATATGATAAGTAATATTTACATTATTTACATTATCATACATAAGAGCACCAACTCTCTGTTTTCTCTAGCACCCACTAGAAGGAAGCATCAACTCCCTGGTTTCTCTAGCACCAACTAGAAGGAAGAACCAACTCCCTGGTTTCTCTAGCACGAACTAGAAGGAAGCAACAACTCCCTGAGTGTTTCCAGCACCAACTAGATGGAAGCACCAACTTCCAATCATACAGGAACCAACCTGTATAATAGAGAACAAGTGTTCTCCCTTGCACCACCCTGCCACCCTGGTTTCTCTAGCTGCAACCAGATGGAAGCTACAACTCCCTATGTTAAAACACCCACTTGAACCTATGAGGACAATAGTCCTCCCTAGCACCTCCCTTCCACCCTGAAATATAAATCTTTGCTACTGAAACTTATTACAATGATATGATGTTCAACAATGGCTTACTAGACTCATCACTGTTCTGTTGCATTTTGTTTCTCTGTCTTCCTCATTGCCTTTTTTCACACATGACTTGCGCTATCTGTTCTTCTGCTTTTTATGCTCTGTGTGCCATGTCCATTCACTACACAGTTCCTCTTCTGTTCAATTCAGTTGCTGCACTCTCCTCCTTCTTCACACATGAATCACCTTCACCAACAACAACCACAACAAACTCCAACAGCAACAACCACACTTTCTCTTCTCTGCACCATGTATATATATAGCTTCTATGCATTTTGTGCATGCCATATTCGCCATTCCTCTTCATGCTCATACCACGCCAATCTCCTCCACATCTCAAGTGATCTACGTGATCATCATCGTGACTCTTCAACTTCTCTGGAAGTTCAACCCCTATGTCTATCATCACTAGTTGTTAAGCTGAGATTCCTTTTTCTCTCTGGCAGTTGAGACTCTTCATATTCTCTGTTACAGTCGAGCTCATCCTTTCTATTTTAGTTACGAGCTCAAACCCTTATCCAGCTGTCAATTTTCTCCACGAATTGTCTTCATTCCACTGGCAGATTCCATGTGACTCTTCAGCTCCTCTGGAAATCACACCGAAGTCTCTTCGCATCCTCTGGTAGAAACCATCAATGGTTTCTAGCAGTTTCACTATGTCATTCAATAGTAGCCCTCCGATCTTTTTCAAATTCACCTGCACCGTTGGATTGATTCCATGGGATCTTGCATTCATTTCGGCATTTCGGCATTTGACAATTATGTGCTAGGTGTCTCGATACTTCATTTTGCAATCTCCGAAGTTCCGATACAGAACTTTTTTGCACTAGATCCTTCCCCAATATGGCTATGGTCATAACCAAGCGCCTATGTAAAAAGCGCTTTTTGTGAATTCACGTTTCATGGATCTGGCGATGAGGCATCTCAACTTTCCAAGTCGCGATCTCCAAAACCCTGAAATGGAGCTTATATGGACTGACTCCTTCCCTTCTCATGACCATGGACTATGACCACAACCTTATGAATAAGGTGCTTTTGCGATTTCCCATTTTGTGAGTTTGGAGATGAGACATCTTGACTCTCCAAGTCGCGATCCCCGATACCCCAAAATGGTGTGGGATCAACGGTCCTGATCAGAGCTTTATTCAATGGCTGCGATTGAATTGCAATTTTGCATATCACAAAATCGACATTCTTGTTGCATTGTTTACTTTCCTCTCCATGTTGTAATCCCTAAAACTCTGATATGGAGTTAGATCAACGGTCCAGATCTGAGCTTGATTCTACGGCTACGATTGAATCACAATTTCGCATATCATGAAATCGACATTCTTGTTGCATTGTTTACTTGCCACTCCATGTTGCGATCCCCGAAACTCCGACACAGACCGGAATCAACGGTCCATATCAAATCTTGATCTGACAACTCAGATTACATCACGATATCGGGATTGCTGATGTTAATAATATTTGACATGTTCAACTCGAGACCCCCGAAACTCCGACATGGTGTAAGTCTGTTGATGTCACATGTGTTAAATAACTGCCACATTTCACCCTGATTCATGACTTACATGTGCTTGGTATGTTGAATCAGTCTGGCACTTTTCATTACCTGGTTGTGCCATGTGTTCCTAGCTGATGTGAGTCGGATCGATGGTCCAGATGTGATCTTGATTTGACGTCTCAGATTACGTCGCGATTTTGCATATCGTGAAATCGGGATTTCTGTGGATGATATTACTTGTCATCTCCAACTCTCAATCCCCGAAACTCCTACAGGGAGTTGGATCAACGGTCCACATAACCCCCTGAGATCGATGGTCCTCCTGCTTTTGGGATTTTGTGTGCCCTCTACTCCTTGCACTTTAAATAACGTGCAGGTTCTCCTCGATCCAACGGTGGTCAGACCCTACGCTTGGATCTAATGCCTGAGATCTATCCTCCTCTTCAGTGCGCTCTTCTTGTCTATATTCAAATCTGATGACCCTCATTCTTTCGGGAATTTTGGATGGGATCCAACGATAAAAAATGCTTCACAAACTTTACAAGACTTTGATCATTTTATCAATGTTGCGTTGCCTTTGATCATTCAATATTCATGGACTTATCTTCTATTTGTCTATTGATCATCGCTGTTGTACTCAATCCATCATCACTGTTGTAATTTCCATAAATGACAAGAATATGCTACCTATTAAACATTTTCCAACAAGTTGATCAAACTCCAAGGTTTTTAGCTCATTTAGTTCTTCTATAGCAGAGACCTTCGGATTGAAACTATCTGGGAGAGATCTCAAGATTTTCTAAACTAAAGAAGGTTCCTCAATTGTTTCACCAAGTTCTTTCATTGAATTTACCGTTTCTTCTACTCTCATAAAGTATTTTCCAATAGTTTCATCTTCTTTCATCTTCATCTGTTCAAACTGCAATCTGTAGGTTTGAATATTGGCATCCTTTACCTTCTCATTACCTTCATAATTGTTAATGGGTTTGTCCCACATTTCTTTGGCATTTCCTAGATTCATAACTTTTATGAATTCTGCTTTTGCAAGCCCACTCAAGATAGCATTCATAGCCTTAGCATTGAAGCTAAATTCTAGTTTGTCATCCTTATTAGCTAGTACAATTGTCTTTACATAACCAGTATCTACCACATCCTAAACATCTGCACCTAAAGCCATTATGTAGGTTCTTATTCTAACTTTCCAGAAGACAAAGTTTGTTCCATTGAACAGAGGGGCCTTATTGGTTGAATTTCCTTCATGGCTTGACATGTTTAAGCTCTAGGATCTATCTTTAGATAAAAGGGGCCAGATTTGATACCAATTGTTGGACAACTGAGGGGGGGGGGTGAATCAATTGTTTACCAAGATTGAACAATTATACTTATTTTTAATTCTTTACAAAGCACTCAATGACAATCACAATGATGTAGGGAAATAAGCAATAGCATATTCAGCATCAGTCACACATATGAGATACACAAAGAAATATTTTCTTGATGAAACCCATACATGGTAAAAACCTCTTTTTCTTTATATCATAAGTAATATTTACATTCTTTACATTATCATACATATGAGAACCAACTCATAATGAGGTTTCAACCTCCGTTTTGCAAGTTGCTACTTGTTGAGAGCACCAACTCTCTGTTTTCTCTAGCACCAACTAGAAGGAAGAACCAACTCCCTGGTTTCTCTAGCACCAACTAGAAGGAAGCACCAACTCCCTGGTTTATCTAGCACCAACTAGAAGGAAGCACCAACTCCCTGGTTTGTCTAGCACCAACTAGAAGGAAGATACAACTCCCTATGTGCAAGCACCCACTTGAACCTCTGAGGACACCAGTCCTCCCTAGCACCTCCCTACCACCCTGGTTTATGAATATGAATTATTGAAACTTATTACAGTGAAATAGTGTTCAACAACAACTTACCAGTCTCATCATTGTTCTGCAAGATTTCACTGCTCTGTCTTCCTCACTGTCTTCCTGCACGCATCCATTGCACTTTTCTGTTCTTATGCCTCTTGTGCTTTCTACACCATTCCCATTCAATCCAACTTTTGTCTTCTGTCCATTTCAACTACTGCACTCCACCTCCTTCTTCACACATGCATCCCACACCACCGCAACAACACCAATTTCTTCCCTTTTTTCAACCTTCTTATGCTCTTTGTGCATCTTGTGCATACCCTATGTCCAATGGTTATGCATGCTCTGCATGTCGAGTGCTCTGCTTGTTCATCATGGAAACTCTTTATCTTCTCTATTTGTTAATCCCATGTCCTCATCATCGTTGGGTGTCATGATGAAATTATTTTGCACCACCAACAGTTAATATTCTTCATCTTCTATTACAATCAAGCTCAACTACTCTGTTGCGGTTACAGGCTCCAACGCTCATCCAGCTATCAATCGCCTCCACGAATAGTCAGTGTTCTACTTGCAGATGCCTTGAGATTCTTCACCTCCTCTGTCAATCACCCCAAAGTGTCTTCGAGTCCTTTGGTAGAAACCATTAGTGATTTCTGGTAGTTACACTGTGACGTGCAACAGTAGCCCTCCGATTTGATTCAATTTCATCTACACCATTGGATGACTTTCATTAGTCTTGCATTCATTTTGGCATTCCTCTCTTCGGCATTTTGGGATCACCGTGGTGGAGGATTTTAGTACTCTCCATTTTTCGACCCCCAAAACTCCTAAAAGGAGCTTGTCTTCACTAACTCCTTCCCCCATCTTTTGCCGATGTGACCAAAGGTTGTGACCTCTAGCTAAGCCTAACCGTGTTTCGAGTTTCGGATTTTCGGAAATTCGACATTCGTGTGATCAAGTGTCTCGACACTCCATGTCGCGATCCCCAAAACGGATCTTGGTTTCTCTAGCTCTTTCCTCTATCTCTCACCAATGTGACTAATGGCTATGACCATAGCCTTATTCAAAAAGCTGCATTTCACAATTTTGCGTTTCGACACTTTGGCATTTTGGTACTCCTATGGTGAAGTGTTTCGACACTTCAAATCCCAGTATATGGTACTCCAAAATGGAGTCAGATCAAGGGTATGGTACTTCATCGTTTCGCATTTCGGCGATTCGACATTCCTATGGTAGAGTTTCTTGACGTTCCATGTCATGGTCTCCGAAACTCCGAAATGGAGCTTGCCAGTTCGAGCTCTTCTCTATAGCTCTTCGATCTCTAGATCAATGGTCCACAATCCATGGTGATCGAACGACTATCCTCTGCCCCAGGACTTCATCCTTTGGGACTTTGGGGGAGTGATAGTGATAAAAAATCCTGAAGAAAAACTCCCAGAGTGAGGTCAGTCTTGCGTCACTTGATGATGTGTCGTGACCAGAGTGGTTGCCACATGTCACTTAGAATTGTGAATTCTAATGGCCTGAAATGCCAAAACAACTTGACACTTGTTGTTGTCTGATTATGCCATGTGTCATGATCTTCCACCTATCCTTTTTGACATGGTCTACCACATTCACTTTCTGGATCTGTTGGCCCAGATCACTTCTCGATTTCGCATATCGCAATTTCGACATTCTTGATGTGAAATTTCTCGACACCTTCAAATCTCGATCTGCGAAACTCCAAAATGGAGTCAGGTCAGTTTTTCAGCTTTTCATTCGCAACTTCAGGACTCCTGTGAGGAGTCTCAACACTTCAATTATCCATCTCCCGGTATCCAAAACTCCCTAATGAAGTCGGATCAGCGGTCCATATCAAACCTCCATCTGACGGCTAAGGTTATTTCGTGATTTCACATATTGCGAGATCGAGACTCCTATTGTGAGGGTCCTTGACATTTCCATCTCCCGGTATCTGATACTCTAAAATGGAGTCAGATGAACATCACATCGGTGTTTCACATTTAGAAACTTCGAGATTCCTATAGTGAGAGTCCTTGACATCTTCATCTCTCGGTATCCGAAATCCTTGTAGACGAAACTCCGAAATGGAGTTTGACAAACACCTTGATCTTGACATTTGATCATCATTGGTCTTCCTTGCCTACTTGTTTTCCATCAAATGAAAAAGCACACCTTTGCACTGCATTCAACTCTGCATTAATCCTCCTGAGCTTACTCTGTTCATGTTTTGCCATCGATGCATACTCTGATATTTCCATCAATGACAAGCATACCTACCTGTAAACATGCCAACACTATGTTAAATTTAATATGCAAATCTTATCACATAATCACGTGAAGATGACACATGTCCATGTGCAATAATTCTAGAATATATATATTATTCTAATTAATAATCCTAGGAAAAGTTCTAAAAGTTCTTTAGGACCATCATGGATATCATCAAGTACATTGACAACTTATAAGATTATGGTACAAAGTTATGGAAAGTGGCAAATCAAATTATTTTCCATTATATATAACACTTATTTATGAATTTTTTACAACTTATAAGAATATGGTACAAAATTATGGAAAGTGGGAAATCAAATTATTTTCCATAATATATAACACTTATTTATGGAATTTTTTGTAAAGGAATTTCTTGGAAGAATTTTGTATCGTAGTATATAATAGTTATTTTTTGTGCAACACTATTTTGAATTTTTTTAATGTTAATTTTAAATATATATTTTGAATTAATAAAGTCAGTGAATCCCTAATATGAGATCAAACATTAAAATTGTGTTTGTGTCTCTTAACATAATCAAACAATTATTATTATGTTAGTATGTAGATCTCACTATATACATGCACACCGTATAATTTGTTCTCTAGATGAATTAGATAGAAAAAATTATTATGTATTTAAGAATTATGACATGTAGAAAAACAAAAATGAATAAAATTATCAAAAAATTATTTTTCCTTATGTGTGTTTGTGTTTACAATTTCATTAGTGATGAATATGTGGACCATATTTAAGATGGAAAAGTGAGTGTGGTTTTGTTGGGTATGCATTATATTCTTTGCATGACTAGATCTAGTGTCTGCATTGCATTGTGAATGCGGGGGGGCTCTAGCCCCACCTCTACCTAAGGGGGTAATAGGTGGTGGATCATCCCTATCTGGGGTGTGGGAGCCCCCCACCCCCTACATGGGGGTTTGGGGCCAGCGCTATCGAAATTTTGTTTTTGGCATTCTTTGCTTCTGATTTTTTGGTAGTTTTTTGGCACATGGTTTTTTTCAATGGTTTTCTAATTTCGGTTAATAAATTAGGGTTGTTGAATAATATGGGTCAATGGATTAGGGGTTTTGGATGTCGCAGGATACTATATATGTGTTATAGTCCCAAAATGCCACATCTATGCATCCAAGACATTGGCCCATCCATTTGCATACTTTGCCAAAAATATTGTTGAAGTTTCCTTCTTAAAAAACCTTTTTGGATAATGTACGTTCTCTAGTGCACTATTATCTTGCGTACATATGTGTGTTGCATGCTAGTCTTCCCATGTACGTATGCTTGTTGTAGGCTAATTAGCCCGCGTTTACTTCCAAAAAATGAAAAAAATATAAAATTGCACGGATTTCAACGGAGTTTATGGGCTATGGAGGGTTTCCTAACCATTTTACCCCATGTATCCCTTCCCCAAACCTAATAACCATATTTTTATCATATAAAAAGAGGTCTAGGGGAGTCATTTATACATATGAAAAGGAGAATAAGAAAACCTTTCTGTCTTATTTCCCAAGTTTTGCATCTTGCTTTGAGTTTTATCCTCAGCTTTCCCTTCCATCCAATATCCCTATACAACCCTTCCTTCTTCCCATATTGGCATTTGGTTGTGATAATTCTATGTGGGATCAATGCACCTGGAGTCACGAAAAATGATCCCAGACTTGGTTCGTAGAGCGGTGTTCGCAAGCAAAGGTTGTAACCTTTCATCTTGTATATGAATAAAAGAGATTATCTTTGTCCCAAAACTTTATGTGTGCATGTTCTTGTCTATTTGATCATTTACATCTATATTTAGGCTTTTAAGTGATTACTAGAGATTGTATATGTTGTTGTGTTGTATTCTTAATCTATTGTAGGTTAGCTTTGGGAGGAGATATGTGATCTAAGAGGCAAAACAAGTGGAAGAGGTCTACATCAACTGTAAGGATTCAAGGTTCTCTTCTTAACCTTCTCTTATTACTTAGTCTAGAATTGTTTGGGGTAGATTAGATATAAGTCAGTCTTTTAAGGGAGTTATCGCTCAAACTATGCCTTAGACCCAATTTAGGGGGAATTTTCCCCATAGAAATATGTATTTTATTTTAGGGTGAAATCACGGAGGTGGGTAACACTTTCATGAAGATGTGATCTCCAAAATTCTGAAAAAAAAAAATCGGCCGAACTAATATTATTTTTCGGCCAAAAGATGCATTTTCCGACTGACCTATTTTTTGGTCGAAAAGTGGAACGTCAAATCGAATGGTACAGTGACGACACCCTCAATTTGCGTGTAAAAATTTAGTCAGACAAAATTTTTCCATCCGGCAATATGTTTTCGACTGAAAGATATTCCGACCGAAATGTTCTTTCGACCGAAAGAATGTTTCAGCCGAAAAATCTTTCGGTTGAAAGAATGTTTATATATCAACCACACATCAATATTGTAATGTTTTTCTTAGATCTTTGCATTTGTAAGCGTTCCTTCATTTGTGAGGGTTCTTGAGTGTTTCCACGGACTTAGGGTTGGCATAGAGGTCGTGTTGGCAGGTGTTCCTGTGAGTGGTCGGGCTGTTGTGTTGGCGGGCGGTCGACGGGCTTCAGTTATTTCACTGTAACTTTTAGTTTTTAATTTTAATTTTAATTTTTAATTTGTAATATGAAATTTAATTTTTATTTTTAAATTAAAATTTAGTTAATGTGGCGGCCCCTATGGCCAATCCATGGGCATGCCAACGGCTTGGCCACAAGGGTGGGCCCCCACAACCAAGTCACAGTCCAATGGACTGTGACTTGGCCGTGGGGGGGACTGTGCCTTGGTCACGGGGGGACAGCTCTGTGGCCAAGCCGTGGGAACGCCAACAACTTGGCCACAGGGTTGGGCCCCTGCGTCCAGGTCATAGTCAAGTGGATTGTGACTTGGCCATGGGGGGGGCATCCCTGTGGCCAAGCCGTGGGCACGCCAACCTCTTGGCCACCTTGCGGCCAATTCATAGTCCACTAGACTGTGACTTGGTCGTGGGGACCCAGCCCTGTGGCCAAGCCGTATATTGGATTGTTTTAATGAAAGTCTTGTTTGTTTTTTTTTCCCAAATGTACAATGTTACTTAGTATATGAAAATTCATGATATAAATTTTTTATTTGGTAGTAAATTTTTAACATATACACATTTTGTTATTTAAATGTTACTTAGTATATGCAAATTCATAATATAAATTTTTTATTAGGTAGTTAATTTTTAACATATACACATTTTGTTATTTAAATGTTACTTAGTATATGCAAATTCATGTTATAAATTTTTTATTAGGTAGTTAATTTTTAACATATACACATTCTATTATTTAAATTTAAAGGTAGTTCTTTAATTTAACAAATTGTACTTTTTTTATGACTTTTTGTTGAAAAAAATTATATTATTTATTACACCATAGTCATAGTCATTATAAGTGGAAAATAAAGACAAGTTATAAAATGTTATATAATTTTTTCTATATTTTATACAAAGTAATTAGAATTATAAATCAACAGATTGTATCTACATATACCTTTAGGATATGTAAGATAATGAGATTTTACGCAAATTCAAACTCTAAAATAAGTTGTTCTACATAAAAAGAAATTACAAATATAGAATAGAAGCCTTCATAGAATTCACAATTGCAAGTGAGATCAATGATGAGAATGATGAAGGAGATATGAGGAATGAACATCTCAAGAAAGGTGTCCCAAAGAAATCCATTACTTTAGAAAAATTATCTAAACAATTAAAGTAATTTAATAACCATGGATATAAAGTAATTACATTTAAATTTAGTAATTTGTTCTTTTTAAAAAATTTAATGTTTTTGCTTTGTTTGTTAGTTTGTACGTGACATGTGGGACTAACTTGTGGCTAAGAAACCATGACTCAGGGGAAGCTAAGCCATCAAAATCACCTGGGGATCACACTCGGCCTGAGCCACACCAACCCTTAACATGGCTAGATTTTTTGTCCCCACGGGTGTCGAACCAGTGACTTTAACATCACAGAGCGCCTTAACAACACACTCCGTCACTGACTGTCCTACACTTCGGGGACTAAAAATTTTAATGTTAATATTCAAATCCCATAAAATATTCCTTAGATGTCTTTATATTCAAATTCGAAATAAATACATAGGAATGTACAATTTGGAGAAATGAAGAGAATGCTAATAAAAATGGTTCCATTAATTCATAATTATCACAAGTGTGAATATGTACCACATCTATGACCTATGTTTGCATGGAAGACATATGTACCACATCTATTATGTGAACATGTAACATGAATCAATAGATCATGTTTACAAAAGTCTCTAGGATAACTACACAAATACAATTTCACACAAATTCAAATCCGAGAGCAAATTTTCCTACACAAACAGGAAGCCCAAAAGTAGTGTGGAAGTCTTCATAACACGTGAAACTAGAAGAACCATAAATGATGGGAATGAAGAATGTATATCCCAAATTTGTAATTTGTTCTTTCGAACTCTAAATATTAATATTCCAATTCTAAACAACATTCCCTCGAAGTCCTTATAGTGGAAATTTAAAA
>JZKD02S2046598.1:210972-286895 GCA_000966675.3 Picea glauca | reverse complement strand
CTATAAGAGATATTCACCTAAAGGTTCATATACCCTTAATAAAATAAAATCTCAAAATGAAAGATGTTTTTAACTTTTCTTTAATTTTTCCCTTAATAAAATAAAATCTCAAAATAAAAGAGATGTTTTTAACTTTTCTTTAATTTTGAGAACAATAATTAAAAAAATATTCAAAATAAAAAAGATGTTCAATTCAACTTTAATTTGTATAATGCTCGTAAAATAAAATAAAAATGGGAATGAGTTAAAATTTAAAACAAGATATTATTACAATAGAAAATATAAAATATGCTTAATTTTTTTTTTAAATTAATGCAATATTATTAAAATAAAATGGAAAAAAATACTATTGAAAAAAGTAAGTGTTCAATGGAAATGGTGTTTAACAATTTTTTAGTTTAAAAAAAAATGCTCATACAAGAGGTATACAACTCAATTTTGATTGGTGTAATGCTCATAAAATAATTTTGATTGTTGTAGTGGTTGAAAAACACGGATAAAATATGGTTGAACCATATTTTATCTATGTTTTTTAAGAATGATATGGATTTTTTTATACATGTACCATTTTTATAAATATCATATTTGAAAATGTGTTTGAAGATAGTTAAAACAAGTCATCAAAATCTGGAATGTACTTTCAATGAAAAATAAAAAATTCTGGAATGTACATGTGCCGCTTGTTTAAAAACATCGTAATGATATTCCATCTTCAATTATTCGTTCATGATCGGCTTTGGACATTTTCCATTTTCTAACCTTTTTTTATTTTTTTTATTGAACTTCTATTAAATTTATGCGCGTTGCACATACCAAATGACTATATTGACAACTAGTGACATCTAACTGGTAGTCTTGAAACTGAATATGAGTATCAGTTTGATGGGTTTCTTAAAAAAAAAATATTTTCAATATAATGGATCCTCTTTCATATATAAAATCGTTATCATAAAAATCTTCTAATAGCCTCATATTTTGTTCCCTGCATTGCATCAAATAATATTTCAGGTTTTCAGTGTTGTCTACATGTGCAACCATGGAAAAAAAATCTCCTGCAAATAATTAGATATATTGGACAACAAACAATTCCTGTCAGATTATCACACAAGTACATCTACAAGTTATTTGAAAATAATTAAACATAAAATTTACCTTCTCTAACAAGATCAAAAACTCTATCACCATCAACTTACACTATAGTTTCGTTTGATTCCATCTCCTCTAAGCTTGTAAGTGGCATTTTCCCTTTTACATTAAGTTCAGTATGTCTCCAAGATTTAACATATCCTGCATTTTCGTTATCGTAAATATCTATGGATTTTTTGTCCTCTCTGCAAACTGAACAAAAACAAGAATCATTTCTTCTATCAAATGCAAACCCATTTTGAAAATGTTTTGTTTTAAATGAATGTATTTTTCATGTCCTAGGTATTGTATTGGAATCATATGGGATTGATATATTTACATCTTCGATTCCAAAATACCAAAAAAACTTACAGAAGACAAGAACTTGTTAACTTGAAATCTCTCAAGAAAATGATTGAATATTGAATATAAATTTGAACACGTTCAAATTTATATATCTTGTGTACATACATGTAACATTTATATATAGACATACCTGCGCACATCCCTTGATGGATTATATTCATGGCTTAGCGCCATTTTGAACCATTAAACAACTTGTTCAGTGGATTCAAATTGATCAGCATGAGGGTTCAGCTGATACCTTCGAAGTGCTCATTTTATACATTCCCATGTACCATCCTACTCTCCTTTTCCATGACCAGTCTCAAAAAATTTCAACAATGTGTAATGTTTAATATTTATAAAGATGACATAACCAATAGAATGATCATGAAGATTTGAACTGGCCCACACACCCATCTGACCATATCCAATGTCGATCGAATCTAATTTTGCGTTCTTTCAATGAATCATAAAATTTATTAAAACAATGTTGTACATAATGTGTATCGTGTGCTTGATCATCACTTATATAAAAGTGATATTCTTTAATAACATGTCGATTGTCGTTGGTGTTTTCTATGTTATCAAGACTCCATTGAGCATGTCTATATAGAACGTGGACAAATATCATGACTTGATTAGAATGATAAAATTCGCTCTGTATTTTGTTTTGTGCAGTGAATGTGTAATTCTCTGCAAAATCAACTACATACAAAATGTCCTTCGTGGAAACACTTCACGATATTGTTTTAATTGTATATCTTTCCATCGAGCTCTATGTGAAATCTTGGTGTATTTATAGATTTCTTCCTCAAACTTCTTCAAAAAATCTATCACGTAGATTTTATCTACCTTCAAATCAATCCTTTTGGAAATAACATTTGAAGAATGTGGAGCCATGTTGTTCATATATTCATATCTCTTCCAATTGACTCTTGTATTAGAAAATGATTGATCATTCATATCAATACGATACTTTGAATGAAACAAACTTATATTTCCACAGGGATCACATTTATTTCCACCAACACATTGTTTTTCGTAAAATAAATCATCATCTTCTCTTTCACATAGAATTTTAGATATAAAAACACGGAATGTGGAAGGAGGAGGTGAACCTGACCATAAAGTTTTACCAAAATCCAAAAAAGTGTCATAATACAACTCAAATTCCACATGATAACGACAACAACAAGTGTCACAGATAGTGATGGGTCTAACAAACCATGGTTTTTGTTGCATAAATGTATTGATGGAAATTTTAACTTCTTTGTGCTCTTCTTTGAACTTATTGAACAACTCTATTTGTGTCATTGGTAATATATGTTTTTGATGTTCTTCATATTTTTTTTATGCTATTCTTCATCGCAACACATCCCTTGTATGTGGTGAAACATGAGATTATTCCGACCAATAATTATGGGCCAATTCTTTAACATTTTATGCAAGTCTATCTTTGTAGGGTTGTCTAGAAATCACTATCCAACAAGCAAATTCATCATTTACATCTATTTGCAATCAAAATTTTCTATGTTTGTGCAATGTTTTTCTTGACGTTCTCATCATTTTTTCCATGTGTCGTGTCAAACGATCTTTTATATTGCTAGATGAAACAACTGTTGTTTGTATCGCTATACATGAAACACGAACATATTTTTTTCGAGATTTTCCAAAAGCTTTTAATACACTAGTTATATTGTTAAAGACATTATGTTTCACCTTTGTATCCTTTGTTGACTTTTGAATACCCAATAATGATGTAGCTTCTTTTAAATTTCTTGACTTCATTAGACAAAGTAAAAGTTGAGCTTGTATTGTTACTGATTCATCTTTGAAAAAAGCATTATACATATTCTTAGTTCAATATATTATATAATGCTTAGATTTTTTCTTCCCAAATTTGTCAGTATCAACATTTTCTAATATTTCATCATCAATGTCGATAGATTCTCCTACATATTTCAATTTAAAGTTTATATTAAAAAACATAACTCGAACACAAATTGACTAAATTATATATACTTGAGTGTTCATCTTGTAAATTATCTAAATTTATGTACATACCTATAAGTGATTCGTCTTCTACTTCAATTTCGGTTTCAACATCTTCTACTTCAATTTTGATTTCAACGTCTTCTTCGAAATTATGAAACAAATCTATTTATGTTTTTTGAAAAACATAAAATTGTAATTGCAATCAATCATATTATTTACAATATTTTAAATTTGAATTCTATACTTTGAATTATGTACTTTCTGAATACAGTCCCAATGTGTGTCATGTGCTCAATCATCATGTGTGCATGCATACCTGGTTGAACTTCTTCTTGTTGAAAATCTCTATTTCCATTATCATAATTTATTTCTTCAATATTTGCACGTTCTTGTTTCTTTCTCCAATAAAGCTCTTTCCTTTGTTCGATTTGGCGAGTATCATCTCGAGTGCGATCAAATTTTCTCTTGTGCAAACTTTTGTTTCCCATGAATTTTATAGTTATCTGTAAAAGATATGTTCAACAAAGACTTCACCTTGAAAAAATGCTCAACATTTGTCTTTCAACATATAAATTGTTATTCCAATAAAAACTTGAACAAACATCAATTACCTTATTCAACAAAAACAAAAAAGATGATTCGAAATTTTGTTTAAGTGCTCTAGAAAACTATCATGTATCGATATCGATCCTACGATTAAGCCTATGGAATAGAGGGAATAAATAAATAAAGAAAAGAATACAATTGCAATCAGTAATAGAAATGCTTTGAAATCCCTATCCCCGAGCTCATATCTATCTGTCCATCCGATGAATTGTGTTAAATGTGTTTGGCCAAAAGCCTATATATACAATTTGGTGCGAAATGAAATGATACGACGTGTCTTTTCATTTTTTCTAACTGATGAAATTCGCTCAATAGCCTTTCGACTGAATAAAGGTTTTTTTGGATGAAAACCTTGGAAACCGTTCAGTTTTGACGGTTTTCGTTAGATTTAAATCTTTCATCTGAAATAATTATTTTTCGGTGGAAAGATTATTTCGGCTGAAAACATGAAATTGGGACTGAAAACAAAAACCAAATAATTTCCCCAAGCTTACCTGAACGTAGGAGGTTACAGACTCCTACAAATACTGAGAATTTGGTTTTGAAAATGACACCAGCATTTCCAAAATTGAATCTACTTTCAATTCTTATAATTTGTTTTGATTTTCTTTATTTTTATCTAATTTTATTTAATTTTTTTAAAAAACCACTACATAATATTTTCAGTAGACATTATGATTCGGTGAAATGAAATATCGATATCTCTAAAACTGTACAGTGAAAATTTTGGAAAAAAAATATATTCATAATCCTTAAACTGTTCTTTTCAAAAGGGTATATTTAGATTTTAGTTTTAAGTAAAAATTAAGATAGATACAAGGTGTAGAAAAACATGTGTTTAAAATCTGCAACGTTTTCAGCTTGGTCAACTTCAAAAAAATCTAGAAATTATAATATTCATATTCAAAATTATAGTCATAATAAAATAGAGTCTTTGTAGATTGTTGCAGTATATTTCATTTCATAAAAACATAAGTTTAATAATAGATACATTGTTGTAGGAAAAAGTAACTCATTATTATTCCTTTCATGTTTAAGGAACATATTGTTAAACAATTGTCAAATTGACATATCAAATTGAAAAATAGTCATTGGAAAGCTAACAAAATTCTTCACAAGTTTTGTTTTTACTATAAAGTGAAATTCTAAATAAATAAATAAATACTTTTGCATGCCAGAAGTTGAAGAACTTGTGAAAATATAGTTTTTTCTCTCATAAAACAAGCAAAAGTGTAACCCATCTTCATGATTACACCCTTTAAACAGTGAAGATATTATGAATACAATATTAGAGGTGCAACTCTAAACATGTTGTTGGTTTTACCAATTTGGGTTTCTAGGGTAAAATTATCTATGTAATGTGTGTGCATTCCATTAACATATCTTTTATGTTTTTACAAAGCATCTATTTGCATTAATTTATTGCACAAGGTTAAAATCTACATTTGGTATTAGAGAAAATATTGGCTTCAGGGGGACACCTTTGTGGTTAGGGGTTTGGCTCAAATCCATGATAATTCTTGTTATAGTGGGAGATCTACGATATTGATTCTTCCAATAAAAATAAATGGTGAGTAGATAGAAAATAGATATTGCAAAATTTAATGGGAAAATTTTTGAGCTATGGAAGCACAAGATGGAATTTATATTGGTATACAAATATTAATGGATCATTATGGATCCAAGTACTGCACTTACAAGAACGTTAGTAGAAGACTTGAAAATTTTGGGTTGGAAGGTGAAGATAAAAATCCAATTGTTTCCCTTAGATTCAATATTACTAAAAGTGTCAGGGGAAGATATAACCAAGGCATTATGGGATAAGTTGGGAAATTTGTATCAATCTAAGTCCTAGGTAAACAAACTTTTCCTATGAAATAAGTTGTATAACATGAGGATGAAAGATAGAGACTTAGTGATAGAGCATCTAAACGCCTTCCATATAGTGGTAAGTCAGTTATTATATGTTGATATTAAAATTTCTAATGAAAGAAAATGTATCAGTTTATTTTTCTCTTTACCAGACTCATGGGAAAGTTTTTATTGTGGCCATAGATATTAATACAACTACTTTAAGTTTCGATGATGGGGCATCATCCTTATTGTCAGAGGATATGATGAGGAAGAACATGGAAGGATGAAGAACAAAAGAATTATTTGCAATGGGATGCTCCCAAGAAAGAAATAGAACTAAGTTCTCAAGTTGGAAATCTAAATCTAAGGGTATATCTAAATCTCCTAGAAAGTTTGTAAAGGTATGTTGAAGATGTTGAAAATAAGGGCACTACAAGAAGCAATGTAGCTCCAAAAGTGTTGAGAGAGGGAAGGGATATGATGATGCTCCTTATATAGAAGAAAATACCTCCATGGAAGAAGGAGGGGATGTTTACTTGGCTTCTTCAAGAACATATGCAAAACTTGAGGCATCGCTGGTTGAATTGAGTGCATCCTTTCATATGAATTACCACAGGGAGTGGTTATGTGAATATGAAAGGTATAATGGAGGTGATGCTTTCATAGAAGATGATTCGAAAACCAAAATCATAGGATGAGGAAAATTCAAGTTGAAGCTCATGAATGGAAGGATTATAACACTGCACGTTATTCTACACATCCCGGTATTGGAAAGAAATTTGATTTTTTTAAGAAAAATGGATGATATAAGGGTAAAAACAATGTTTGAGAAAGAAACATGTAGGATGGTTAGAGGAAAAATGGTTTTTCTAAAGGGAGTTCATATTGTAACTCTACATAAGATGGAAGGAAGCACTATTAGTGATGGGTGTAAGAGTTCCATTGTTCCTGAGATTGGAGCCGGAGAATAAAAACCTCCTACAGTCTATGAAGAAGACACTATGTTGTGGGATCAAAGACTAGGGAATATCAGAGAGAAGGGCCTTCAAATACTACATGGTAAAGGTATGGTTGAAGGTATGTCTAGCTTATCTCTGGATTGTTATTTTTGTGAACATTGAGTATATGGGAAGCATAATCAAGTAATATTTCCCTCCAGTGCATCAAGGTCGGAGATAATTTTACAATTGGTGCATAGTGATGTGTTTGGACCTATGATGATTCCATCTCTGAGAAAATATGTGTATTATGACTCATTTATAGATGACTTCTTGAGGAAAAATTGGATTTATTTCCTCGGGAAGAAAGCTTAAGTATTTGATAGGTTTAAATAGTTTAAGGCTCTTGTGAAGAATCAAATAGAGAAAATAATTAAGGTACTGAGTACGGATAATGGTGGAGAGTTTTATGGAAATGAATTTTAATAATTCTGTAAGAAGTGTGGTATAGAAATATAAAAGACTACTCCATATACACCTCAACAAAATGGAGTTTCAGAAAGGATGAATAGGATGTTGATGGAAAAATCAAGGTACATGCTCTATGGTTTTGGGTTAGGATATGAATTCTAGGTAGAGGCATTGGGTAGTGCATGTTCCCTGGTCAATCAATCACCCTCATCAACACTGGATGAAAAGACTCCACACAAGGTATGGACTAGTAAGAAAATATCTCTCACACATCTCAATGTATTTGTTTTTGATCCCTATTTTCACATTCTAAAGGAAAGAATGAGTAAGATAGATAAAACTTCTTAAACTTGTATATTTATTGGGTATAAAGATGGTCTAAAAGGATATAATCTTTAGAACCTAAAAACCAAGAATGTTGTGTATAGTCGAGATGTGGTGTTTAGAGAAATAAAACATGTTGTCATGAATTCCTACCAAGGAAGGAATAATTATAGAAAATAGAGTTTAAGTTGAAGAATGATAAATCAGACTCTACAGAATAACAAGAATCACAATAAGAATATCCTCATAATCTTGTATTGAGGAGATTAGTTCGGGAAAGAAGGCAACATGAAAGGTATACACCACCTAATTTTTTTTCAAAATTTTCTTTTCTTATTATTGATGATGATCCTAGAATTGTTAGGGAGGTAGTGGATTCAAAGGATGGACAACTTTGGAAAAATTCCATTGTTGAAGAAATTCCATCCTTGGATAAGAATGAGGCTTGGGGTCTAGTGAATTTTCTGACTGGAAGAAATCCCATTGGTAGAAAATGGGTGTTTAAGAAGAAGTTGAATGCAAAAGGAAAAGTGGAGAAATACAAATCTTGATTAGTACTAAAATGTTATTCTCGGGTAGATGGAATTGACTTTGGTGAGTTTTTTTCTCTTTTTTCCAAGTTAACTTCAAATAGATTTCTTTTGTGTTTGATTTTGAAGTAGAATAGATGGATGTGAAGAAAAAATTCCCACATGGAGATCTAGAAGAAGAAATATACATGAAGCAACCATAAGGATTTATTGCGAAGGGAAAGAAAGAGCAAATATGTAGGATGAAAAAGTCCTTGTATGGGTTAAATCAATAACCAAGGATGTGGTATCAAATATTTGATAATTATATATTCATACTTGGATTCACAAGGAGAAAAGTGGATCATTGTGTGTATTTCAAATTAATTGGTGATCATATTATTTATTTGGTCTTGTATGTGGATGATATTTTGTTGGTAGTAAGAAAAAAAGAGATTATCCATGATGTGAAAACTCAGTTTTCCTCTAAATTTGACATGAAGGATATTGGTGCTACAAATTTGATTTTGGGAATGACAATTAAAAGAGATTTGGAAAATAGGAAAACCTAGTTTTTTAAGAGGAAATATATCAAGACAATATTGTAGAGGTTTAATAGGTAGGAATATGAAGCGATCAAGGTCCCTATTCATGTAGGTGTAAATTTATTTGTGGATCAATGTCCCAAGACATAGGAAGATGAAGATGAAAGGTCTTGTGTTCCATATGTAAGTGCAATTTGAAGTTTGATGTATGAAATGGTCTATACTAGACTAGACACTACACATGTAGTGGGTGTTTTGAGCAGGTATATGTCAAAACCATGGAAGGAGCATTGGACAACAATAAAGATATTTTTCAATTATTTGTGTGGAAATACTAGTTATGGATTGTACTACCAAGGAATACTAGGATTGCACAAACTTTTGGACATATATAGATTTGTTGATGCATACTAGGCTAGAGATATGAATTGTAAAATATATACAAGTGGGTATGTGTTTAACCTATTTAGAGGATAAATAAATTGGATGAGAAAAAGACAGTCCGTAGTGGCACTCTCAACTATAGAATATGAATACATAAAAACCACACATGCAAGCATATAAGGAGTATGGTTATCGAGATTGTGTTCAGGTATTGGGTTGGTACAACAAGTTGTAAGAATATATTCTAAGAGTCGGAGTGCAATATTCCTAGCAAAGAACTTGACTTATCATTCAAAGACAAAGCATATTTATGTTCCATATCACTTAGTGACATGGTTGAATAAAATAAGGTGTTGTTGATGAAGGTGGACACTTTGAATAATGTTGTAGATTCGTTAAAAAATATGTGAGGAATGAGAAGTTTTCTTGGTGTAGAGGATCTATGGGTATTTCTTCATTGGATTGTTGACTTTGTAATCCTATAACCCCTTGTATGCCAAGAAAACAAGTGGGAGAACTCTAGGTATGTGTTATATTCTTTGCATGACTAAATATAATGCCTAAGTTATGTTGGGAATGTTGGCCACTAGCCCCCCCTACCCTTGGGTCTCGAGCTAGTTTCACTTGAGAACAATTGCTCTCGCTAGCCCAAGAGACCTCCCATGGTAGAATAAAAGAGATATGACAAAGAAAGAGATCCTTTCAAGATGTTGATCAAGGAATCCCTCGTGCGACAAAGGAACGAGATGATTGAAAACATTTCTTAGATCCTTCGAATACTACCAATGGTGGTAGTTGAGGCATCTTCGACAAGAAGCCATTTCAAAAGTGCGACACCATTCAAGGTACAATTCAATTTTGATATCCCCTTATTTGAAGGTCAGATAGATGTGGATGTTATATAAAAATGATTGAATCTACTAGAAGGTTATTACTCTATCCAAAAAAAATTCGACACCTTCGCGCTCCTTAAATCCCTTCCCTATATTAGATATTGGTGGCTGGAAGGTTACTGGGAGAGGTACACCATAGAAGAATATACACTTTTTGGGAGAGAACCCACTTGGAAAACCTTTGTAGATTCCCTAAATGAGTAGTTCTACCCCGTCGGAAACTATGATGACCACTACATGAGATGGACAAATCTACGTTAGAAAATAGATCAGGCAGTGTCGGAGTACACCAACATATTTCATACATTGCGCTCAAATATGGGTATCAAATATTATAAGCAGAACCTGGTTTTGAAGTACTGCAGTGGTCTACACAGGTACATCCAAATAGAGATGGATTTTCTAGACATATCCTCATTGGGAGTTGCTTATCGATATGCAGTCAAAATTGAGAAGAAATTCAAGCAACATAGTAAAACTCTAACTCACATAATGAAGGACAGAGCAAGGAAGGCCAACCTCAAGAGATCCAACTCTATATGCAATCAAAGAAGGGTAACGAGAAGTCCAATAAAGACACCATAAAGTGGTGTGAGTTCCACAAAAACCCTTGGCATAACAATGATTAATGTCGCTCAATACAGTCATTGGTGGTCAAGCTCAAAGATAAATATCCAAACCCCGACTTGGAACATGATTCAAAAAATGATAAAATGAGATAAATCATTGATGAAGAACCCACTGTTATTGTCGCAACTACAACAATCCAACCAGAAGAGGATCCTGAAGAGGGGGAGTGACTCTTCCATTCATAGATGTGGGTGAAGGGGACCCCACTGCATTTTATTATTGATAGCGAAAGAAAAATGAAAATAATCTCAACAGAGGTTGTCAAGCAGCTAGATTTTCCAACAACACCACACCTGCATCCATACAATATTGGGTGCCTTCGCTAGGGTCAAGATCTTTGTGTCAACCAACAATGTATCTTGTGCTATGACATCAATCCCTTCAAGGATGAGGTATTATGTGATGTTTCCCCACTGGAAGTCTGTGATTTTCTATTAGGACAACCATGTATGTGGAGGAGTCATGCTATTTATGAGTCACGACCCTGTAGCATCATTGTTACTTTTGGGGGTTAACTATACAGGATACCATAGGTAGTTTCAACTATTGTCCCACCAAAACAATGCCACAAAGTAATCGCTCATACTGCAAATTTTATCCTCTTCACAATATGATCAGAAGGTGAAAAGAAGGAAATTGCAACCACTGTAACCTCATCCCAAGACCTTTATATCCAACAGAAGTAGATCGACAAGATTGTAGAAGAGTACCAAGATGTTCTTGTTGCACCTACGGGGGTGCCTCCACACTTCCCAGTCAAGCAAGGTTATAAAAAAACCCTTCATACTCTTCATGTTGCATCTTCACTGACAGAGTCCTCCCACACTCAGGTATATCATACATCTATATTAGTTGAATGGATTCAACCCCTCCAACAACAAGCTCATGACATCCTTCAAGAAGCTGAGAAGGACAACTTCTTCAGCAAGGTAAGTAATGCACCAAGCTTCATATTTAATGGAAGTCTCCCCATCTCCCAAGGGAACTTGATGCAATGAGGACCATTTCTTCCTAAGGGGGGAGGAATGATCCAAATGGATCTCGGTGGCCATCCACCTTTTCCACTAAATCACCATTTTGATCCAATAGAATGTATTGTCATCTTCATTTGTTAATTATAGACATCATGCAATGGTAATATGTGCATGCCTACAACATAGCGTTAATGCATTGGATCCCATTAGAAATTCACAGTTAAGCGTGCTTGGGATAGAGTAGTATTGGGATAGGTAATCGCTCAGGAAGTCCTAGTATTTTACATGCCTACGGAATTTTATAAACTTAGTCCAATTTATCCCATATGCATCATGGGAATTGTTCTCCTCTCACTCTCTCATATATAATTGAGGTGAAGGAGGACCTTTAAACATAAAATGGAGTGTGATGTAAATCTTCTTGAAGCTTAACCAACATCTCTTTCTTTTTAGAGATAAACCCCAGTTTTCCAGTTTGTGTTCTATAATGTTTTTCTATCTTATTCAGTAATAGAAGTTGGGTTTCACTGTATTTTTGTGTTCTCTTCTATATTTTTGTGTATTTCATTGTTATATCTCAGTTATATTTATTCTTTCATGTCATTCTCAAAATAATCTAGATCAAATATACATATGCATTTCATAAGATGGCTTTGATGTTAGATATTCCATTGACTACACAAGAAACTCTTATGAATTATATAGGAGGTTTTCCTACTTATATTCGTAATATTGTATTCATGTTTGGACCTAATAATATTGATGAGGTTTTTGTCCAAGCAACATATATTGAAGCAAGAAAAATTGGAGTTAGTGTATTAGGGGAATCATCTTCAAATAAAGATGTCAAAGGCAAAGGGAATGGGAAGAAAGCAAATTCAACAACAATAAATGAAGAGAAGCTCTCTTGCAAACATTGCAAGAAATAAGGGAACAATGATGAACATTATTGGAAATTGCACCCAGAGAAGAGACTAAAGTGGTTCAAAGAGAGGAAAGAGAGACAAATAGTTGCAACATCAACATGACCAACAGACTTGGAATCATATTTAGGTGATGAGTCTAAGATTACAACAATTGGTTTGATAGGTAAAATTGGTGATAGTTTTGATTCAAGAAGTAAATTGTTTCATATAAGGGTCATAGTGAAACATACTAAGATCAATACATTGATAGAAAGTGGATCTCAATCTAACTCAGTTTTAGAGGAAGTGGTTAAGAAATTGGGATTAAACACTAAGATTCATCTCAAAACTTATTCACTAAATTGGATAAGAAACAATCATAAATTTCCCATAACAAAGAAATGTCTCATAAAGTTTGCAATTACATCTAAGTATGTGGATGAAGTAATATGTGATGTGGTTCCACTAGAAACATGTGGAATGGTCTTAGGCAGCCTTTATTTATATGATCGCAAAGAAATCTTCTACAGGGAACATAATCAATATCACTTAACTAAAGAAGGGATAGAATATGTTTTTCATGCTCATCACATAAAAGAAAATCAATATCTTCTAACAATAAAACAATTAAAGAAGGCTTCTTATGCAAGAAATACACCTATAATTGTCCCAAGTAAAGAAGTTGATCTTAATATGAACATGAGATGGTTGTAGGATGGGATTTCAATCATAATTTGCCTTAAGATAAGTTAATGTCATGAAAGAACATCAAACATATTGGTTTATTTCCAATCATATTTCTGATGTTATCGTTGCTAATGTTTTCTACATGGATGATAGTGGATTTAGTTAGATGTGAATGTGTTCAAGTGGCTAACAATATGCTTTCAATTGTCATTTTTATTATGTAATTGATTATGATGCGACAGATGCACAGGACAAAGTTTAAAGAAAAAGGACAAGTGGGGAGGCCTATCCCACACTAGATGATTGGTTAATATCCTTTTGGAAAACCAAAAGGTCTTATTGGGGAGGTGTGATCCAAATGGATCTAGGAAGGCCTTGAAATAAAAGTTCTCATAATCAGATGAAACTAGTGTCATTGTGTCAAGCTCGTTGAGTTGATTCCGGCCATATTTTTTTTCTGAAAATGGACACCGTATGCAGAAGTTATCGTGATATGAAGATCGGGTCAAATAGGAAAAAAGTCCAAGTCAAAAATTCAAAGTCAATAATGAATTCAATGGTACGTCATGATGATGTCAATAGTACATCATGTTGATGTCAGCATGACATGTGGCAACACTAGGAGCTGACATGTCTTAGTCTTTTTTGGTTTGTTTAGGGGTGATTTGGCCCAATAAAAAAGAGACATGTGGCATTGTACGAAGGTGAAACGTGGCACATTCTAGAAGGTCAACCAAATCTAGCAGATTTCTCCAAATCTAGCGGTTCCACCAAATATAGCAGAGATCCTCTAAATCTAGTGAAATCTTGCTAAATTTGGCTAACTAGTGCTAAGTTTGGCAACTGACGCTAAATTTAGCGAAGTCTGACTTATTTAGCCGGGCACATAAATCTAGAAAAATTAATTTTAAGGGGCACGAAAATCGAGAAAATTTAATTTTTTTGGCACATAAATCGAGACTGTATGGACTGTATGGATCTAACAGGGTCCAACATTGGGATTTATACCAAGGGGATATTCTGAGGGACTGCTCAGAAGTAGGTCGAATTTATAGTCAAAAGTTGTAGAATTTTGAGGGGAGTCCAAATATTAAATTTGTTTCTACATTCGAGTAGTTGAACATAAAATTTCCTCCAAAGACCAAACTGTCGATCCAAGCATAGTCGAATTTATACTCAAAAGTCTCACAATTTCCTATTCCAGCCAATGGTGATGTATGTTTCTGTCCAAAAGTTGCATATCTCAAAGGTGGTTTCAGGAGTTGTTATGTAAGCCTTTCTTTTGTATTCTTAAAGCATTGAATATTAATAAGAAGCCTTCCTCACTAAGACAAAGGCCCGAAGACGTAGGAAAACTTGTGTCGAACACCATTAACAATCTCGGTGTTATGGTTTTTTTTTTTTTTACTTTTTATATGGCTGCAACATTATTTAATTAAGCTTCTTCTCTTAATTCCTAAATGGTAAATCAACTCATGCATAAACTTAACCATAGTATTTAAAAGATCATTTTTGGATCAATTATCCATCCTAGGGTTTCGATGCAGGGAA
The DNA here is from genome assembly GCA_000966675.3 of Picea glauca. Taxonomy (NCBI): domain Eukaryota; kingdom Viridiplantae; phylum Streptophyta; class Pinopsida; order Pinales; family Pinaceae; genus Picea; species Picea glauca. Next base: position 272,159 of record JZKD02S2046598.1, on the reverse strand, counting down.
TAAATGGGGTCCGACAAGCTACCATGTGTAGATATGATCGCCTAATATTCATGAAAACTTGCTCATCCAATACCTTGATGTTCAGGTTGCTATGAGGTGTAAACTCTGGGTGATATTCCTGACTGATTTTGTTAAAAATATCCCCCCAATGAGGGAGCATTACTTTATATCCATTTCTTTCCTATGTGTCCCCAAACGTTGAGGGATGGGTAAATTGTTTCTTCGTAGAAGTTTGAATAAATGATTTCAACTTTGAAACAAAATTGAGTTCCCTTACAGTCGTCAGTTTTGACCCTTCATCGATCTCTAGTTCTTTCATTTTGGGAATTCTTCGTGAGCATGTGGTCATCGACTTTTGTGGAGGCATTTTCTTGCACAAAATGTTATAATGAGCTATGAGCCAACTTCGACAAATGTTATTCAATGCAATCATAAATGCAAACAATATAGACCAAGATTACCTATTCCTTGCAAGAAATAACCGGGGATTACTGGTAATTGAAGGGATAAAATGAGTTGTAACCTATTCAACACTCTCCCTTTCTCCTTCATATGCTTGGGAGATCAGTGATTTGTGAATGGAATTCCATTCTTAGGCACAAAATTTTCAAATTTAGGAGTACAAATATGATCTATACAATCTATAACTGAATCCACATCATGATTAGGATTAAATACAATGCAAGCTAATGGCACAAGAGCATGTTACTTTAGAGTTCATCGGTGAATTCAAATTTTGAAAGTTGGTTGGTGTGTGACGTCGTGGTATCGGTTACGTGAAGTTCTTAATTATCTAACATATCACAAACCTCGTCCTTCACTTAGCTAGAGGTATCTCCTCAAATTACACGAGTGTTTTCGCACTTCAACGGTACTAGTAAGATCAACATCAAGGATACACAGAATTTTTAAATGAGCATCATAGATTAGCCAAGATCGTCGGTGGATAAAGGTTCAATATAAATCCAAAAGTTTGGTGTTCTAGCCATCTTTCGGTGGTTAATAAGTGCATCGATGTCAGTGGATTGTCTTTGACATTGTTTCGTTGGTGTCTCTAGGCAAAAGTTCTGACGCCGACCCAAACTTTCATACAGTGCTGACATGGAAGAGTAGACATGAAAGTATAGATATGACACAGGGAACATCAAAAGATGACATGGGTGATAACCGGGCAATACAGACTATCTACACGGAAAAACATATGACGGTTTATTTGACCTTTTTCGGCATGAGAAGCATTTATTTTTTACGTCAATGATTTTCTTTATTCATATGTTAATGTGCCCTTTGTCCCTCTTCGTTGATCTCGATGATATATCGCCGTATCGGTGATTGTTGTTTCCTATGTTGATATTTTATCTTTTGAATTTCATCTATGTCGACGATACATTGACGATTTTTAGAGAACTTTTTTCACAGGCCAGAATCACCGATTGGCGCATGGCTCTTTTATAAAATAATTTTAAGTTGTGTGTATTTAGTCTTTATTCCACGCTTAATTAGAGAAAAAGGCCAATCTGTCAACAAACCTTGAACCAAACCAAATGTGATCTATGATAAAAACGAAATAATAGAAAAATTCATCGATCCCTATAAAACTGACTCCATTCATAAATGAAAAATTAGTACCCAAAAGAGAAAATTTACAAAGAATTTTTAGGGTGTGTTGAGTGCTCAATAAATGGCGATTCTTTGGGAGAAAACAAAATATCTTCTCCTTCCCACATCCTTAGCTCTTTCAAATTGGTCAAGAAACCATATGGATTTATTCTATTATTTCAGTAGAACCTTTTCTATCAATGTGTACACAAGTTCTCGGGTTCGTGAATCTAGATCCACCTGTGGGGTTTAGATTTTCCATCCCCTTTCTTGTTAACCGCAATCCATGTCCTTTCTAGACAAAATCTGGGTAGTGAATCTATTAGCATGATACCATTTAGCTATCATTCCTTTCTTACGGTGTTTCTTCACTGCCAGCGAGCGTCCATAGCCCTGACGGAGTCACCCCAACATCAAATACTTTGCTCTGCTGTCAGTGAACATCCATAGACATGGAAGAGTTCTCTACATACCCTCTCAGACTTTACACTCTTTTTATGGGTCATCTTTTTCTGGCATAAATCCCAAGAGTGAGTCAGAGAGGAGGATATTTGTTTTTTGATAAGGTGAAATTGTTCAAGTGGATATTTCCATGGCTCTATCGATAGGTACATGCGATTCTTTCCATCTATCCATATTTCCATTTAGCTCTACCAGGCCACTAGGAATACATTTCATCGATTCCCTAAGTAGTATGTTTACAAAGACAAATATGATTTTGAAAATTTGTTTCTGCCCAACGTCTCTTATTTTGCATGTTAGTGTAGGTGAGGAGAAAAGTATGCTTCACCATATTCATTAAATTCAACCATTTATTTACAAAACATAACATAATTAAAAGAAAATAACAAGAAAAAAGAGAGAATGAGAAAGGAGTTTGAAACGGTCTTCCCTAAACCCATACACTTGTCCTGATTAAAATGTACACTGAAAAAGAAACAATAACTCAAACAAAGAAACCAGTATTAGGAGAAGTATTTTTTTAAGGCTTGTCCATTCACCATAAGGGTGTCAGATTCTGTAACCGGTATGTTCCTACCCCGATCTTCGCATTCAACTGAAAAGGTTCGAGCCACAGATTTTGGAACTTTGAGTGTTTTCCTTTGGGCTCATTTTCTTTATCCCAGTTCAAGACTAGGTCCCCTAATTTGAATTTTTTTTCTTTGGCCTTATGTTTGTGGAACCATATTTTAAATACCTGTTTATGAGCGTTAAACTTAAATTTAATATTTTCCATTTTCTCATCCAGCATGAGAAGGGTATCAATCCTTTGTTGTAGAGTGAATGAGGGTTGACCTCTTGATTCCTGAGAAAGATGTAAATATGGAAGATACAATCTGTTTGGAAGAATGGCTTCTTTCCCATATACTAGAAAGTACTAAAAGTTTCCTATGGCTTCTTTAGGTGTTACTTTATCGGCCCATAGGGAATTATGAATCAAATTATGTTAATTCCTCTTATTTTAAACAACTAATTTTTTTAAAATTCTCACCAAGTTTTTATTAGTTGACTCTTCTACCCCATTCCCTTGTGGATAGTAGTTTGCAGAATATCTTATTATGATCCCCTTATCAAGGGTGAATTATGTCAAGAGAGTGGAAGAAAAGTAGGAAGCATTGTCAAAAATGAGAATGGAGGGTATCCCAAACCTTTTTATCAATTGTCATTCTAAAAATTGGATTACTACATTTTCATTAATGTGTGTGAGAGGGATAGCCTCCATCCATATCGTAAAATAATGTGTGGCAGTGAAGATATATTTATGTTGTTTTCAGGAATTGGGAGTAATTTCTCCTATGACATCTATTCCTCATTGTTTGAATGGTTTGGATGTGGTCACTGGTTGGAGTGGAATGGCTTCCCTCTTTTCTCTATCGACACTTACTTGAAAATATTTACATCTCCTAGCATATGTATGAGCATCCTTCAATAGAGTAGGCCAATAATAACCAACCCTTAATATTTTGTGAGTCGTGTATTCTCCTGCAAAATGTCCACCTTCTCGGTCGTCATGGAGTTCTCTCAGTACCTTTTCTATATCATCATTTTCAAGACATATAAGGAGTACTCCATCATAATTTACGTGAAAAAGAACAGAATCTATGAGGCAATATTGAGCAGATCGCAACCTGAGAGCTCTCCTTTCTCTAGGGTTTAGGTTTTCTAGATAGGTTCCATGGTGTAGGAGATGAGACAAGTTTCCATACTAGGATTATTACCTGGGAGGAATGTATAAGGCTTCACTGCACCATAATGACAACTCATTTTCCCAACCGGAGTCTTCTACGTTGATCAGATCTTGGGCCTCAACGACCATTTTACACAATCCTTGACCCTTGACTATTTTGGTAGGTTTTATGTCTAGATCAAATTCTTGAATGATTTCCATCCAATTTCCCCTTCTCTCTCCCATCTCTTATTGGGTGAAAAGAGATCTGACCACAAGGTGAGGTACTATGACTTTAGTGTGATTCTTTAGGATATAAGATCTGAAATGTTTGACCACTTTATAAATTATGTAAGCTTGTTTGTCTATAGCTGGGTAGTTCAGTTCAGCTCCTTGGAGGTTAGTGCTCATAAATGATATCGGTGCCTCATTGATTTCATCATCCTTCTTGGTAAGTACTGCAACCAAGGATTGGTCAGAAGCAAAGGTATAAAGGAAAAAATCTTTGCTAAATCAGGGCTTCATAGCACTAGTGCTTAGGATATTGCAGTTTTGATGTTGTGGAAATATTTGTTCCTTTCTTCATCCCATTTAAAATCTGCATCTTTGTGAATCATTTTTTGTAAAGGTTTAATAGTTTCAATGAAGTCGGGAGTAAATTTTCTCACAAAGTTGATTTTCCCAAAGAAGGATTGCATGGCCTTTTTATTGTGAGGCAAGGGTAGTTGATCTATCACTTTTATTCGTTCAGGGTCGATGCTAATTCCTCCTTGAGATATAATATGACCTAATAATTTCCCTTCCTCTACATCAAAGATGGTTTTCTTAGGGTTCAAAGATATTCCATATTTCCTACACCTTTCGAAGATCTAAGTCAAATGTTGAATGTGGTCTTCCTTGTTTTTTTAGTATACTATTATGTCATCTAAATAGAATACTACACACTTGTTAATCAATCCCCCAATATATACCTCCATGGCCCTCTGGAAGGTTTCCCCTGCGTTAATAAACCCGAAAGGCATGCATTTAAAAGTGAAGGTTCCCTAATTGGTTCAGAAGGTATTTTTTAATCGATCTTCTCCAGGAACTAGGACCTGGTTATATCCCGAGAAACCGTCTAGGGGACAAACAAATTCATAACTGGATACTGTGTGTAGGAGCTCTTCCATGGGTGGGTCTAGGTAGTTATCTTTTTTTGATGATATGTTAATGTTTTTGAAATCCACACACAGAAAAATATCCCTAGAATTCTTTCTGATAGGAACCATATTGGCTACCCAGGTAGAGTGACTTACCTAAAAGATAATCTTGGAATCTAACAATTTTTTTAGCTCTTGATACACTAGAGGTTCCAGAGATGGGTGGTACTTCCTAAGATTTTGTTGGAAATATTTTATTCCATATTTTAATGGTATTTTGTGCTATATAATGCGAGTGTCATACGTTTTCAATTCTCGGTAAGACCAATAAAAGACCTCTTGATATTATTTAAACACTTTAAAATAATATTTCTTCTCTTCTTTGGACATTGTCTTCCGTAAATCGACATTATTGGGATTCTCAGGGGTACCTAGGTTTATATTTTTATATACATGACATAAGCTCCCTGTTTTTTCATTTTTTGGCCCTTTGAATCTTTCCCTTATGTCGAAGAGGTTTTCCAGGTTGGCCACTCCTTTAGGTATCATATGAAACTTGGGTTTGTCACTAGAGTGATATTTTCCCTTCTTCTATTCGTGGAGATCTGATTTTGTGAGTAGTCCTTGGAATACTTGGGTTTGTCACTAGAAGTATATTTTCCCTTATTCTATTCGTGGATATTTGATTTTGTGAGTAGTCCTTGGAATACTTCATCATCAATGGCCAAATCCTTAAAATTCTCTTGATTAGTCAGGAAATCTATAATCTGTTCATCCCCATCAAAAAAATTCGAGTTATAAATGTTGTTAGGTATCGAAGGTTTTTAGAGATATTCCACTGCAAATATCGAGGCTTCATAATATTCTAAAGGAGATATATTGAGGTTGCATTGGCTAGAGAATCAACAAGGGTATTTTTTGTCCTAGGAACAACGGTAATGTTGAAGGCCTCAAAATTTTATATTAGTCTATGCACCCCTTGTTGATAATTCTTTAAGTGAGGTGAAATGAAATGGATGGTATTCTTCAATTTCCTAATGATAATTTAAGAATCTCCAAAGACTTTCAATTCTTTGATGTTTAATTCGATGGATCTCTTTAGTCCCCGGACTAGGGCTTCATATTCAACAATGTTGTTAGTGAATTCGAATTCTAATCTACAATATAGGAAACTTCATTTACCCTTTGGTTCAATGAGAACGTATCCTTCTCCCGACCCCTCTTGCGATTTAAAGCCATCAAAGTACAACACCCAAATTTGGGGAGGAAAACTTATGACTTCTTCATGTCTAGCTATTTTAACAATTTCAACCTCCTTGTCTACTATTACTGTCGGAGAATCCTTATAGAGGATGATTTATTTTGTGGCCGCTAGTAATTTTATTTTAAATATCATTTTTTATTTTTGTGTCGAAGGTATGTCAGACATGTGGGGGGAGAAATTACCGAAATCAGAATCAGAGGAGTAGTTTCCCAACATAGGGAACTCTGTTGAAGAGGTTTCATTTGGGATGTCTAAATCAGTGATGGTATGTTTGAGGTATGTTTCTCTGTCAATCTTGATCATGTTTGGATTTCCTTTCAATGGAAACCACAGGTGAGCCTTGTTGGTACTAAAGTATTTGTTTAATTTCTCGTACCAATATCGGCTAAGTAACATTCCATAATCCTATGGGATGTCTACAATGATTATGTCAATTACTTGAAAATTTTTGGGGTGTGTAGCAATTTTGATCATGATATATTTCAGTTCCCCAATGACCTTTACCTGAGTCCTATCTAGTTGTATAATGTGTTTACCACTTTTGACCAGGGTTGCATTCAATTTCTTGCAGATTGACAGTGGCATGACATTTGAATATGCCCTAGAATCGACTAGGCACTTATGTAGGTTTCTGTTAAAAACCTCAAACGTCAAGAGGAAAGGAGGAACAAAAGGCCTTCCTCTTTTTTCTAAAGAACAAGAATTCACACTTGGCTTATTTGTTAAATCTGTGGGAGATGGGATGTCACCTTGATCATTGCTTGTAATATTGGTATCTATTAATTTTACGGCGTTTAAAAAAAATCCTTTTGTTGAGTTATCCTAAACATGTCCATGACAGACACATTATCTTTCATCTTCTTCAAGTCTTATACCACATTGTAGTCTATCTTAGGCACTTCCCATGTGTTTATGTTTGTGGGGTTTATTTGGGAAGAAAACAATGGTTTAAGGTGATCAGTCACTTGATTCCCTCAAGATGATTGAGTAGTGGTGGGGTTACTTTGGATCAATTGAATTTTACTTCACGTCTATACAGCTATAATTTCAGTGGAGGGTCCCTACACCTTAGAGGCATTTTTGAAAGGTATCGGGTGGTTGGAATCCCATAACAACATGGTTGTTTGTTCAAGTGGCTCTTGAATTTCTTGATTAGCGACATTTATTGTTGATCCACTAGGTTGTTTGGTTAGAGAAAATTCGTCTGGGAATCAATTAGCCATTATATTCATAGCATGAAACCATTGAGGGAAATCCATTTTTGAATGTTTTTCTTGGTGATATGTACATAAAGAGTCAGATGATACATTCCCTAAGATGACTTTTAGGTTGTCTTGGGGAGGTTCTATGGATTTGAAAGGTAGGTTTATTTTATAAAAGGATTTATAAGGTCTTTGATTTTGCTTACCTTCCCCAACACTCCTTTTCATGTCTACGATCTCATTGGAAAGTTTTTTTATCATCCATTGTAGGATTTCTATGTCCCCTCCCTCTTTTTTGGGACCTCGTTCTGTTTGTTTTCCTGGTCTAGACAACAAAAGTCCCCTCTTGGGTGGAGGTTGGGTTTCTTTCTTTATTAGTAAGATTTGACCTTCTTTGCATCCTTTCATTTGGAACTTAATCATTTTAGCTTCCTCGAAATTTTATGCTAGAGTATTCTTGGTGAAATTTTTACGAACATAGAAATGGATGCTAGGAGAGAATTAGCATATACTTCAATATGTAACTTGGGAGTGGGTCTAGACTCGTTTTGGAATTTGTTTGGAATGGTGGTGAAACTTTGGTTGAAATATTTGACATTTTCTTTTGGATTCATAGTGGTGGAAAAAAATTCATCTATTAAAGCTCATGTGGTAGTTTCCTCAACACATTTGTCTAATAAATCCTTTTGAAACTTTGTCCAGCTAGTTATGGAACCAGCCAGTAGGTTGAAATACCAGGTGGAAGATGAATTTTAAAATTTATAAGGGAACAGTCTACACACAACATCTTTGTGTTGTACATTTTGTTAGCACTGAAAGTCACACTTTGATTGCTAAAGTGTAAGCTCAACACCCATCAGAATGTAAAAGATAATTTTGGTTTTGAATAGGTGGATCAACAAGATGGATAAATAAAGAGAGGGCGATGAAAACTGTATATTAGTAGGCTACACCAATGGGAAATGGAGTCACAAACATCCTACTCATCAAAGGCACAAAATATGCTCAACAGAAAACAAGATTATATGCTGATAAGTGGAAGAATGAAGAAGGAAAACATAAGGTAGAATGTTCACTAAATAGATATCCTCTCAATTTAATGAATCAACAATTACTTGAATATAAACAATGACTGATGGGAAAAATACAACAGATCCTCTACTGCTTAAGGATCCATAAATCATTGACAACCTTTGATCCTCAAATCTGCAATGTATTCAAATAAGAATAAATATAAAAAGAAGAGTTACAATCTGAAATGATGGCTCTCATGAGTCTCCAATAGCAAGAATTCTTACAATCATAAAATTCCCACATGCTTACAAATGAACACACACGAAAAAACTTCCTACTCCTACTCTCTCTAGCTTCTCTTGGCTCATGAATCCCCTTCTTCAAGAGATCTCTCCTTCTTTAAATAGAAAATATTATCCAAATGAACTAAGGAGGTCGAATCCCATCTCCTCCATTCGATTCTAAGCCTTGGCGATAGGTGGCAACAATCAAAGAGACAAAAATCCAACAAACTACTAATTTTCAAGAATTTGTTGGAAGTCATTAATAAAATGTCTCCACTTCATTGCATGAGGCCTTTGCTAGAGCTAAATCTTAGGTGAAGGTGTCCCTTGACATCTAATTGATCCTTGAGAATCCATTTGAATCCTCTTTGACAGGTGGCAACCTCCCAACAAGGCAAATATCAAAATCCATGATCGCTACAGGAAATTAGGTAGCACCGTTGTGCAGAGTGGGTAGCGCCACTTCTATATCCAATATATTTCAAAACATAACACATTTTGAAAAACTGAAAGAGGTTTTTGTTATTTGGAATGCTATGAACAAAAATGTCCTCCATTTTTCAAAAATACCTTCTCAATTTTTCACAATCAAAGTTTTAAGTTAATGACTCAAAATTGGTAAAATAACTCTGCACAATTCATTTTCTGCCAAAATATTATGCAGCGCCTGTAGGTAGCACCCGACTGTGTTGCACCTATATGCAGCTTCTATTCTCTATGAAATATTATGTAGTTCTACTTACGTTGTGTCTACATACAGGTTTGGGTATCATTTCCAAAACGCAGTGCCTTTCAATCTTGAATATGTACAGAGCAATGTGTGTTCTTTCATGATGACAAAACCATTTTACTTAGGTTCCTTGACCATACCGTAGGAAGTTCCTTTTACCACTGGGTGAAGCTAGCACTTAGCAAAAACTCAAAATCCATATAGGCACCTTAACCAATCTTGTTCTAACACATTCATTAACCTTATGGCTAATATGAACTTCTTAATATGATCTTCACGAAATCCATGGGTTTCAGGATCAAACTTGGGAAGTATCTTTTCTAGATGTTTGAGTAGGTTATGCATCCATCCTGGAATTTCCAAAGAATATCTTGCCAACCATATTTGGTTATATTGAGTTTGATCTCCCCCCTCTCCATAGTTATCATTATTATCCTCCATGTGTTTTGATTCATAACCTGAGCGATCATAGTTGAACCCTTCCTCTTCAGATTCAAAATTGCCAGGTTCAAAGTAGTTATTGGTTGATGGGGTGATGATTGGTGCTTTAGGTATTAGACCAAGGGGTGGTTCTATATTTGCGAGGGAAAATTCTATCAAGTCTTCTACCATGTGAATGAACACCTGATCAGGGGTGTCAAAAAATGGTACTATTATTTCTTTTATTCGAGGAAGTAAAGGAGCTAGAGGTAATGCTCCGATCTGTTGGGCATAAGCTTTCGTGATTCTCCTGAAATTATTCAACTCTTTGTGGGGAAGAGTGTAATGTATTTTAGGGTATGGTAATTCTTACTCTTCGTGTTGAGGTGAGTTACTCATATCGAAAGTACTCTCTGTATGTGGGTTGTATTGAGAAAGACTAGACACGCATGTGGGTTGTTTTGAATCTATAGGATATGAAAAATATATTATCAGAGATATTGTTAGCCATGCATTCGTTTAGGCCCTCCATCTAGCACCAATTCTATTGAGGGGTCTGAGATCTCTTTGACTCAACAACATGAACCAAACTCACTTAAGAGTCCCAATTAGACTCATAATCATTTCATGAGTGGTAAGGTTCTCCAGATTTGTGATCTAACTAGAATTATCTATAGGATTTAATCATGACTGATAGATATGTCTTTCTGTGAAAACTTTCCTTAGGCTATATAGTTCTCTTTTTTATTATTTTCTAGTATTTGTGAAAATGAAAGGTGAAGCTTAAACTAAATGACAGAGTGTTATAACCCTAAATTCCACCACACATGCTTACCTGGCATCAGGCCAACTCATATCCTTTCTTTGCCAAAAACACTGTTGAACAACTCTTTGAAAATCCTCTTGAATAAAGGCCCACACGCCCTAACTCACTACTGCACACGTGTACATGCTGGCTGACCCAAAACAGCCCATGTGGACTAACAAAAGCATGAAAAAAGGAAAGTTTCCGATAGAACAAAAATATATGGGTGAGTTAACTGAAACTCCCGGCCATGCATGGCCGAGGGTTCGTCCAAATACCTAGCTCCTTCTAGCCTATAAAAGAGGGGGTAGGGGTACCATTTGGAAGGAGGAAAAATATAGCAAAGAAACTCTACCCATTTACTTATTCCATTGTCCCAACCCTTTAGCCTTTTCTAATGCCAAAGGAGATTTAAAGCAAAGCAGTTGAAGGACAGAAGAAGAGGATCCCAGGATCAGGTTCAAGGAGAGGTGTCCGCTCTCAACTTTTGTAAGTTGACTCATTTTAAGTAATAAAGAGAATTCTTTTCCTGTCCCAATTCATGAACTTTTTATGGTTTGATTAGTTTATGTTTTATTTCTAACCCGTTAGTATATAAGTAGTATGCATGCATAGTTGTTGCTCGTCTTTAATGTAGGTCAGCTTGGGAAGGAGCATTGCAAACAAGTAATCAAGCACAATGGAGGATCGACATCAAACGTCGGTAACGAGGTAGGTTGATCTTTCCATGCATTTACTAAGAAAGGGGGATTTAAATCTAGGGATGAAGGTAGAAAGTAATTTCTATTCAATCATATCTACATGCAAAGTATGAACTCTATTTGCTATTCTGTAGGGTGTTTTTCCCCAACAACGGAATTGGCGACCATACTGGGGAGATAACTCTTTAGGGTTCCTAGAATTTTATTTAGTTTTTGGGTAGTTTAAAGACTAGTTTTTCTTGCCTGTCTTTTCTTTTCGTTTCTATAAAGTCTGAGCTAGTAGGGAGTCTGGTTTTCCATACCATCTTTCCCTGAATTTTGCTTGACTGTGTTTTTTAGGACCCACAAAGGTACACGCAGCCTGCACAAGGCCTGCACACGTGTACCCACACCATATCCTCTTACAGCCCGCATGTGAATGCTAGTTGTAGAGGTAACAGTAGCGTGTAGGAGTTCAGAGAACCTCAAAGGCAATCCTCCTCTTCCCTGTCAGAATCACATATTCTCAGGGGGTTTTCTAGAATTCTGTCTGAGTCTTGTTTGCTAACAGTCCTATCTCAGATTTTTTTTTCCTTCTTATTTTTTCCTTGCATTATTTGTTTTTCTGTTAGAAAGAGTATCCAAGCCTTCAAGGGATCCTGGTTATCAATACCAGAGGCCTCTTCCTGGTTTGATCTATCTGTTTTCATTTTTTCTTAGAGTTTAGATATACATGCAGCCTGTACAAGGTCAGCCCACATGTACATGCCCTCTGTCTCTGTTCAGCGCACGTTCGCATGCGTGTTGTTTGAGTAATAGTCGCGTGCTTGTATAGGCTACTTTTTGTTCAGGGTGAGGCAGTCATCCCCTCCTTTGATAAGAAGTATTCCTCTCAGGTGTTTGAATCTATGTTTGAACAATCAATAGCTTAAGATTATCTTTACCCTTAGCTTGCTTTCTCTCATTTAAAACGTTGTCAGATTTTTTTTTTTTTTTTTACGATTTTTAGACAAGTGTGAGAATCATTGTTTTTACAATTGCTATTGTGTGATTTTTTAATCTAATTCTTTGCGATATGCGCTTTAAGCCAGAATTTTTTTTCTCGGTTTTTTGCTTGTCGGTATTTTCCCTTTCTTTCTTTACTAGCACTTAAATAAAATAAAATAAATCTCTTTTCATTTTTCTTCTTTGGTTGAAGAGTGTGTTTCTGCATCATTAGCTAGGGAAAAGTATTTCACTTCATAAGTTTTTGTAGTTCACTTAGATCATAAGTAGCTCATAGTCGAGTGAAATTCCTTTGAGTTTGTTGTTTAAAATCTTAGAAAAGTTAAAAAATCTTTCTTTTGAAAAGTTGTTGAAATTTTGCATTCAGTAAAAGTTTTGTTTCCATCTTTTTTATTCATTTTTTTCTTTCATCTTTTACACATCATCAGTTTCACCCTCATACCCCATGACATAAGACAAATCTATAAAAGTAACGCTAAATTAAAAATCTACTAGACTTTTATGTTCGTAGGGTTCACAAACTAGTTCAAGACTAGGGCTTTGGATTAGGTTGGAGAGGAAACTCTTCAAGGCCATTGTAAATCAAACATTGGAGTCTGAGATAGGGAGTGTCTAAGTCCAATTTCATGGAATTTATCCAGGACCCCCCTCTAACATAGGGGATAAACACGAGGTCGCATGCGGAAAGGTAGCGGAGATAACCCCTCCAAAGCCGGACCAATCGTAGTGGAGAATACATATAGAGGGCTTGTTTTGGGATTCCGTCATTTGCATTTGCCACAGGGATTCATGGGTCTTGAATCTATTCGAGGTCCTCAGTTGTCTTCCGAACAATTTTCTTTCGATACCCTTGACAGGTTTCAGGCTTGATACCTTGCTCATTGTGGTCTACCCGACTTTCGACTATACCTGCCTGGTGACTGTTTGCGTGTTGGCAAATTAGTTGCCAATCTTTGTTAGGGACATACACAGGTGACTGCAGGGGTATACCGCATACCTAGGATAGACATTGGGCCATGCTTTGCAAAGTATACCTAGAGGGTGCTTCCATGTTCGAGTTTCACTTGCACCGGTCAGTTTCTCTAGTGTTGGCTGTTGTAACTGTTCTTCCAATTAATTTAGTATTTGCTTGTCTTATATTCTAGGTACTTTTTTCTTAGTGTGTGTTACTTTTGAGCATTTAGAATACCTTAGAGTGCCTTGGATATTCTCACATAGTGGAGGATCCTGAGCTCCGTCGGTCACGAAGGCTTCTTGGCCTGTCGCCAATTACACTAGAGCCACCCCTGCCACCATTAAGGTGGAAGCTAGACCAACAAGGGTCTTTTGAAGCAACCGGGTTACAAACCATTGTGCCCGAACAACCCCTGGAGGAATCAACCATTTTGGACCTTGAAGCAATCGCTCTTGGCTCGGTTGAAACCCCAACCACTGATCTCCTGACACCTTTCATTGTACCAATTCAATTTTATGAGCGCCAGACAGTGTCGCAAATAGCAATGGAAACAAATGTTGTTACTCCTTCCGAGAATTCTTCAATTCCCACCACGGTTGTCACCACAGGAGAGTCATCTCCTAACCTACTGTCATCGATCTGAGCCACCATGGTCTCGACCGCAACTACTTCGCACAGTTTTCTGAACCCATCTTTGGCGGCGGCCACAACCCCTTTTACACCTAATGTGACAGGCCCTCTGTTCTCATACGGTATGCCTAGTTCGGGTACAAGTCCTGTACTGTCCTACTCCAATTTATAGACTTTGGTTCTGGGGGTAGGAAGCTCTGGAACTCCTCTACAAGGTTACATGGGGGGCACTCCTATCCCTTTTAAAACTTTTCCTTACGCAGGAGGTCATATCCCTCCTTTGTCCCCTTCACTCGATGGTTTGCATCAGTAGTCCACTGGGCAACCTACACACAATAGTTTATTTGGAGTGGGTAGTCAAGGACCACCTTCACATAGTATGACGATAGCTTCGACATTGTTTTCTTAGAATGGAATGTTTGGTAACAACACCTTCTCATCACCTGCTTTCCCGACAGGGGGAAACCCCATTTTTGGACAATCTACTCCTAAGCAGGGTACTATTTCTGCACAGGGGGAAAACTTAGCAGGACCTTGGAATTCAGGGAAAGGATCCATTCCCTCCTCTGGAATGTCGATCTGGGGTAATTATTTCCACAATAAATGGAACCTCGGACAAACTACTATGCCTATCCCTACAGGACTGGCATGGGGTAATCCTTCCCAAATTCCTTCGAATAGAATGCATGCCCAACAATATATGTCCTATTTGGGAAATCAGTTGATGATGTCTCCACATATGCAAAATCCTTACGCTGGACAGGGCCATGGTTTTTACTAGAATCTGGGCCCGCAGCCAAACTTTTCCTGACAACTTAGTGCCAATCAAACTCCAGGACCCTTTTTCCCAGGTTATCAGCAACAACCCAAACTACCTTTCCTGGTGACTTTACACTTTCCATATTTGACGAGGTTGTTGAATGACCCCATTTGTCACGATCCGCATTGGCCTCCTATGTCGACGAAGTTTCCTTCGGACATTCCAAAGTTCGAAGCCAAGCCTAATGAAGATACAGGAGATCATGTAACTACCTTCCATCTTTGGTGTTCATCTAACTCATTGAAAGATGACTCCGTACAGTTTTGATTGTTTCAACGTACTCTCATTGGGAGTACTGCAAAATGGTACATTGAGCTCGATCGCTCAAGATACTCTTCTTTTGGTGAATTGGCGATGGATTTCCTTAACCATTTCCAATTACCTATGAGATACGACACTGGCACAGAGCCGCTCGCTAATTTCGAACAGACAAAAGAGGACCATATCTCTGATCACATCTGAGAATGGAGACACCAGAAGATTTTAATCAAAGTACCAATCCCACCAGCATTCCTGCTTGAGTGGTTCCTTAAGTCTTTGGTCCTGCAGTTATCCAAAGACATCACAACATTTGGAGTTTTCTCTAAAGAAGATGCCATAATGAGGGCTCAATAGTTTGAGATCATCTATTCTCAGTTTGGTTTATTATACAACATCTTGCTAGATGCGCCACATTCAATACTGGATAAAACTAGACAAAGAGCTGGACCGCATGCTAATGGTAATGTCTGTTCAGCACAAGCTAAACCCGTTGAGAAATTGACAAAGAAGTTGCAGCAGTTATCCATACAACACATAGCGCCCAGCTAAACTACTACTTTGGCTACTCCCCCTGCCCAAACGTCGGAAGTACACACAGTGCAGTCAACTAACCCAAAAGCCACCCAGCATCCTGAAGGGAAGAAAAAACAATGAAAGACGGGTAAGAGGGATAAAAAACCCAACGATAATGCTGGTGGGGAAAACACTGAAAAACAGAAGGTGAGATATCCTTGCAACTTGTGAGTGGAATACCACCCGACCCATCTATGTCCTCGACTTGCAAAGGCCCAAACGTTTGTCACACAGCAACAACAGGCGGTGTTGACGAACCCATTTTAGCATGGGAAAAATCTAACTCAAGCCTCTGCAAGTACGGAAGAGGGCATCCAAGAAAATTTCCCACCTCTGAACAACCCCTCATCCGTGAATGTATATATGGTTAGGGGTGATGCTTTCATATCGACTAGAGCACATGATTATAGTAAACCAAGCGCTTCTGAGAAGGGTAAAGAAGTTGACCTCCCATCTCTTCCTCTACAGATTGAGAAGATGTTGGGAGAAACAATGACATGCATTCCAAAAGGCACATTTAAAAAATATTCTCATAACCCAAACGCAAGGGCTTCCCAAAAATACTCTGTGGTGGAAGATTTATCACAAACACCTTGTGCGATGTCTGCTTTTGAGGTCCTCCAAAGTTGCCCTGGTTAGAGGAAAGCCTTGTTAACCACTTTGGGATCTACTGAGACTTGTAATCCGGGTACCATCATGTTAGATACAACCGACTTAAAACCTCGTCTGCCTTACCACGTAGCATTTCAAATAGTAGTGGCTTACCCCACGAAAACTTTTACACAGAATATCTTATGCACGGTGGTCGACGAGGGTGCCTTGACATGTGTTATGTCATTGGCATGTTGGAAGGCCATTGGCTAGCCCATTTTGTCTCCATCACCTACTCGCCTCACTTCTTTCAACAGTCGTTTGTTCTGACCACATGGCATCGTCCCTTCTTTCCCCGTGCAGTTAGAAAGGAAGAGTGTGTGTGTCGAAGTAGAGGTATTTGATGCTCCCCTTGACTATAACCTCTTGTTAGGATGGAGTTGGACTTATGCTATGCAAGCTGTGGTTGCTACAATTTTCCGGGTCTTGTTGTTTTCACACGAGGGATGAATAGTGACCATCGATCAATTGTCTTTCTCCAGACCTGACCTAGCTTTGGGGGCATCCACGGTCCCAATGATTGATAATCCTGAACCAGGTATCATCAACATAGGAGTTGGTTTGTGCCCATCTTTGATGGGTACCTTCGATTACCCACCTCCACAGGGCGATATAAAATTTATATCTAGTCACCATAAGGTTGATATTTTTCAAGTTTCATTGTTCTGCATGACTTACTTCGAGGATCCATGGATTATTCCTTCCCCGTCAACCACGATGGATGAGACAGGGCACCCCAGCATGTCCATGCCCTTGTCTGTCGCTAAAGTAGTGTACTCTTTAGTCCAAAAAGCTTCAGTTAACACTGATCTGACGCTTGCACAAGAGTTAGATCCACTTTTAGAGCCTATTTGGGCTCAGGGTTCTCTCACTAACGTCGATTCATTAGACTTAGTCTTGCCATCTGATGAAGCAGTAATCGAAGCAATGACTAGTTCAGACAAACCTTGGGAAGATCTTCATCACAGATCATATTTTCTCCCAGAGTTAAGCCGAATCGAAGCAGGAGAATTCACCCTAACCATGAAGGGAGATCAGTCGTGTCCTATTAACCTCCTAGCTACACATGAAATTTATGCTGAGAGCAATATGGAAACTATCGTTGAAACTATACCGATCAATATCTCCCAAAACCCTGGCATCATGGAGAATGTTTTCGTCGGAGCTGACTGCTCCCCCGGAGAGATTCAACTCTATACAGATCCTTTTAAAGAATTCCATGATGTTTTTTCCTAGTCTTACGAGGAGATAACCGACATCAACCCACAAAGTGTCGATCATGAGCTAACTTTGTTGTTTTTCAAGCTCGCTTTGAGATCCAAAAGCAACATTCGGTGAGACTGAATTTATGATTTTCGATCTCATCTAGATTAATTGAGAAAAGTAACCATTATGGAGTCTTCTTTAAGCCCTTTTCAGACTCCTTAAAGATGAAAAGATTGTTGAGTGACCTTGTTTCTTCACACTCATTAAATTGGTCCAGAATAACGTTCCTTAAACAGGTCTTCTTTTAAGCCCTTTTTAGACCCTCTAAACATGAAAATATTGTCGAGCGATCTTGTGAACTTACACGCTCGTTAAACTGAAATTTGAAGTCACATCTTTCCGACGGTAGTTTACCCCTTTTTCGGTCCAGACGGTCAACTGTATGAACAAAGGTATACTCTATAGAACTTTTGTTCTTTAGAAGAGTACTCTCGAGTATAATTTTATCCCTTTTTTGGGCCTGAGGGACTAAACTTACGAAAACAAAACCCCCACGGAGTCCATAGTTAATCTCTTTTCAGACTCCCTAAAATTGAAAAGATCGTCTAGTGACCTTATTCTTTCACACTCGTTAAATTGGTCCAGAAGAATATTCTTGAAGGAGTCCATAGTTAAGCTTTTTTCAGACTCCTTAAAAGTGAAAAAATGGTCGAGTGATATTGTCCTTGTCACGCTCGTTAAAATGGTTTTGAATTGACGTCTAATTGGTGCTAGTTTACCCCTTTTTCGAACCGACTAGACTATCTTCAAAAAAGGTATGCCAGTGGAGTCTCCTTTTATGTTTTTTCAGACTCTCTAAATATGAAAAACCATCGATCTTACCTTCTCTGGGCTCATTAAACTTACATCGAAGGGCGTTACCATTGTGTGTTTTATCAACCGCATTTGCATACCTTATCCACCAACTTTGTGATAGTTTGCTTCTGCGTCTTAACACCTTTGGCCGCCATAGGATTTTTCCCGAGTATCATTTTACTAGAACATCAGTCTTGTCCTTGTGCCTTGAGCTTGTATGTTTGCAATACTCGTTCCTCCATTGTAACGTAATATTCCTTTATTCTTTTTCCACAATTATTGAAAAGAACAAAAAATAAAATATACCCCAAAAAGAGGAAGGGAAAAGTATTTTCTTTATTGGCGGCATAATGAGTCGCCCTTGGATAAAGAACATATGTCCATTTGTTCATCAGACTATGGGGTGTAGTATGACCTTAGGAATCTTTTCTCACTATATAGATTTGTGTCCTCCACCATTTGGTTATTCTTCCAAACATATGGAGAGTTTGTGTTGCCTCCTGCTTCGTAGACTTATGATTAACATACATGTTGCCTGAGTCTCATCACTTGTCATGCTATTGTCCAAGGGAAGTTTGTCACTAAGCCTGAGTCAACCCATCTGCAATGTGTCTCTTTTATACATACCCGACCATCCTGAACGTCCAATCAAGTCCTTGTTCGAAATCACTGAAGCCTTTAGTCCGATCATCAAGATTATCAAATCCATGACCGACGAGCCATCGAAGACCTCTGGTTAGTCCAGTCGTACACTCATATTACACTCCTACCCAAGTTTTGGAAGATTTTGAATTTGTTTCTCAAGCTCTGAAGATCTCATCTCCGACCATCAGGCCGAATCAACTTCTAGAAGATGGATACTCTATATGTATATCTTTCTGATTTTGAGATGTAGCTCCACTGTGTATTGTTTGTGACTACTCTTTATAGCTATTTGACATGGATCTACAGTGTATTTGATTGGTAGCCATGATTCTATTTTTATCCCGACCATGGGTATGCCCACCTCGGTGAGACATTTGTTATTTTGTAGATGACACCTCCCGGTTCCTGATCCTTGGGCTCAATCATTCGGCACATCAGTAAAGATTGGTAATGTATTTCGGCCATCATATTCTCTTTTGACCTCACAAATTAGGGGGCATATGTTATAACCCTAAATTGCACCACACATGCTTACCTGGCATCAGGCCAACTCATATCCTTTATTTTCCAAAAACACTGTTGAACAACTCTTTGAAAATCCTCTTGAATAAAGGCCCACACACCCTAACTCACTACTGCATGTGTGTACACGCTGGCTGACCCAAAAAAACCCATGTGGACCAACAAAAGCATGAAAAAGGAAATTTGTTGATGGAACAAAAATATATGGGTGAGTTAATTGAAACTCCCGACCATGCATGGCCGAGGGTTCGTCCAAATACATAGCTCCTTCTAGCCTATAAAAGAGGGGGTAGGGGTACCATTTGGAAGGAGGAAAAATATAGCAAAGAAACTCTGCCCATTTATGTATTCCATTGTCCCAACCCGTTAGCCTTTCCTAATGCCAAAGGAGATTTAAATCAAAGCAGTTGAAGGACAGAAGAAGAGGAGTCCAAGATCAGGTTCAAGGAGCGGTGGTCGGTCTCAACTTTTGTAATTTGACTCATTTTAAGTAATAAAGAGAATGATTTTCCCATCCTAATTCATGAACTTTTTATGGTTTGATTAGTTATGTTTGATTTCTAACCCGTTAGTATATAAGTAGTATGCATGCATAGTTGTTTCTTGTCTTGAATGCAAGTCATCTTGGGAAGGAGCATTGTGAACAAGTAATCAAGCACAACGGAGGATCGACATCAAACACCGGTAACGAGATAGGTTGATATTTCCATGCATTTACTAAGAAAAGGGGATTTAAATCTAGGGATGAAGGTAGAAAGTAATTTCTATTCGGTCATATCTGCATGCAAAGTCTGAACTCTATTTGTTAGTCCGTAGGGTGTTTTTGTAATACTGCGAGATATTTAATCGGCGTATCGGCGTATGAATATTGTGTAGGATCATGCTTGAAACCTACACAATATTCATTTTGTATGTCTGGTATTGATCTACATGTCTCTTAACTATGTCACGTAAATCAGAAAAATCCTCCGATGGACCGAACTCCGACAAGTCGATATCCCTCATTTCCTGGTTGATATTTTCCCAAGTTTTCTCACACTCTTCCCATCTTTCCTACATCTTTCGTCAGGGTTCTTGGACTATGTGTACCCATTATTCAACTTCCTTCCATATTCGGGCGATGTTTTTGTCCATCAACACTTGAATTCCATGTTCTTATGTATCTCGACTCTTTGTACTTCGTTGATATAGTCAATCCGTTCCAAGGCTTGATGTGCCTTCTCAGACCATATTTTCATGCCTTTGCAAGTTTCTAGCCCCGTAAGGGTATCTTCTTGAAAATCATCTATGTGAGTAGTGAAGAGGTCTCTCTCCCTTGTGAATTGTGCATACATTTCTCGAAACTCACTCTTCAAGAGTACCATCGCCTGTTTTGAATTTTGGTAATTTTTAGCTTAATTTCATAGGTGGTCCAAATCTTTCTTCATGGTGGCTACCTCCCTTTCATCCCTTTTTTCCTTGTCTAATGTGGCATTGGTTATTGGCACTTTCTATGTCAAATAACATATCTTCTGTGGTTATGAATAGAGTTATATCAAGTGTGATCTTCTTTCTCTTGATCATTCTTCTCATCACAACCCTCTTTTTCCTATCTTAAGAAAATTCATATATATCGGTGACTTCGTCTATTGGTTCAGGAATCTGTCAATCTCCCCAGGACAGATTATTGCCTAGGATTCTCACAGTATAGAGGTATTCCATGTTAGGTTCATTGTCTCTTTTGAGGATGGACACTTGACCTCCCTCTTCCTTAATCAACGGTTTCTGTGGTAATAATGGTGTCAGTGCTTGTTCTATTTCAATGCTTGGTTCGCTTAGCTCCTTAGTAGAGGAGCTTATTTTGTGTCTTGGTGACTCGACCTTTTGTTGGTCCTCGTTGGTTGACAGAGTCTTTTCCTTAGATGGAGAAGTGATCATAGGGTAAGTATTGGCTGAGAGTTCGGTTGTTGGGATGCTAATTTATGGCTGCCCCATTCCTTCTTCTTGTTCACCTATATCCATATAATTCTTAGAGCTGTCATAATGAGGTTGTGTTTCTCCCGACGGTTGTGTTTCTAGTTTATTGAGAAAAATAGTGTTTAGAGTGGTCCTAGTTCCTAGGCCTCCTTCTTGGGGTTTTGGGACAAAATCACCAGAGGTTGGAGCAGAGGTTTCCCCTCATTCATCCTCCTGTGTGATTGGAATCAAGGTTTTGTGTGAAGCTTCTGATCCTTCCTCATTGTCAGGTATGGTGATTAAATATATAAGGATGGTAGGTTTTATCCCCTAGCCTAGGGATAACTAAGGAGATTACGTCTTGAGGCCCATAGGTCCTAGACATGGAGTACCGAGAGACAAATTGACTTGAGCATGGCCTCAGAGGGCCCATCCTTTAATTCTTTAGCACCTCCACTTTGTCAGCAGTAGCAACATCCATCACATCAACCTGGTCCTACAGCAGAAATTGATCTTTCTCCATGAGGTAATGAGTCTGGGTATCATGGTATGTATCACTCTGATCCTCAAAACCTTTGAATATGTGTATTTAATTATTATTTTTCTAACATGTGCTTGGACCTTATAATTTTCTACTTGAGTACACCTGGGGGGAATGACATGATTCCCTAGTAATATGGTACCCATAGGGTTTGATTTTCCACTGGGGGGATTCATGAAAGGCCATCGTTCACTCCCACCATACTTACCACTTTCCATATGTTTCCCGCTCATCCATCCCATTACACTAGTCTGGGCATTGGGTTGTCTGAATATCTAAGGGTTGTACCTTACCTTGTGGGAAGAATGGGCTAAAGGCATAGAGGGTAAAAGTATCTAGCAAAAGATAAAATCCAAAAGAATTAAACCTTGATATTCTTAGTCTAGGGATCCTAGAGAAAGTAATAAAAATATTCTGAGAAAGAAAAAGAGGGACCCATAAAAAAAATAATAAATCAAGACCTAGTTAGAGGATAGGGGGTCTCATCACAAGCCAGCCTATTAGGTCCATTAGTATGTAGTGGTATGACACTACTAATAGTTGGTCATCATGCCATGGTAGTGGATCTTGGTGGAATAGCCAAGAGAAAAGGGGTCTCATCACGAGCCAGCCTTCTCATATTTGTGAAATGCTTGTGAGTAACATTGCCACCACTGGTCACCATGCCAAGGCAGTGTCCCCTAGCTAGCCTCTTGAAATAAAAAGAAATAATAATAAAGGATAAAAGGCATGAATGGGATTGGAAACATTTGCATCCATGACAAGGTGCATCTCACCCTCTTCAGAGGCACCCACAGGTAAGCCATACATTTCCCTTCTATCTCTGCACCCCATGCCTAGACATCCCTTACCACCTCATCCACTCACATGGCCTAGATTTGACCTCTCCCGGAAACATCCCACATCCAATGAGAATTATCCCAATAGGACGTCCTAGCATTCCCTCCAAAATTGGCTTGCATATTAGCATAATGTCTTTGAGCACTTTTTCGGGTAAAGGGGGTTTTATGCACATGTTTAATAACTTGATGATTAGTTGTGATTGACATTTCTATGATCCCTGTGACTTATGATCCCATGGAGGGCGTATATGTTGATGTTGCAGGGCCACACCTAATGGAAAGGTACCTGATGGATAGGTACACATGGGGAGATGATTATTTTGGACCTCCATGGGGATAAAATCCCACTAAATGGATGTTCAAACCCTAGTAGGGGGCAGAGACAGATCATAGGATTTCACTAGAGAGAGACGAGGACGTTTCACTAGGGAGAGCCTGGCAGGCCTAGACCTAGGGGGGTTGTGCCCTTTCCACCATTATTTAGTCCTTGGAAGAACCATGACATCATCCAAGTCACCCATGAGAGCATCCAACATTTTGGGATGTTTTGGAGGCAGTTGTGTGCTAAATGGCATGTGTGGCAGGTTCCTGAGGCCCAAGGAGGCCTAACGTTTTTCTTCAGGAGGCCAATATTTCACAAAAAGGGCCTAATGTCACCCTAAAATGGCATGACATCATGTTAGAAACATGTTTTAGGGTTTAATTATGACATTTAATGTGAAAACTAGATATTATTTGTAATTGGCCATGAGAACCTTTTTGACCTAATTCTGGTCATTAGTATTGTATAAATAAGGGGGAAATCCCTCTTATTTTTCATCATATTTCACTCACACTTGTGAGGACTGAAATTTGCACCCTCCTTAGGGTTTATTGGATGAAATTTTAGGTACACTTGTTGAAGGGGGATTATTTTGGATTATTTTGGAAAATTTCTTGGTGGATGTGTTCAACTAGGGTTCTTCTTGATGAATTCTTGATGTATGTAAGTGAATTTTCTGCAATTATTCTTAATTGAATGGTTATAGTTTTATTTATCTTTCATTTACATTCAATATTATGAAATTGCTTGATTAAACCCTAGGAAGAATAGCACATGTTATTGTCCTAGCTTCAAAAGCTTTCACCTACTAGATCTTGTCAAAAGGCCATTTTTCTTGAAGCATGAGCTAAGGCCTCGCCATTGCAACACCTTAGTATCTATTGCTTCATCTTAGCTGATTTTTCTTCATCATTGAGTTAGAGAGGGAGGAAATCTACTAAGGCCTGGGGTTACCTACACCTTAGTAACTAGTTTTCCCTTAGGGTTTGATAATTGGAGCCTTGGGTTACCAACACTCCAATCTATCAATCTCTCTTGTCTTTAACTCTTCTATTATCATTTTTCTGAAACATTTGTTGCTACATTATTGGCTCCATTTTCCCTAAAAGAACTAGTCTAAGTCCTCTTTTGATTAATTGATCAAAACAACCTTCAAAACCTATTCTTTGAGCTTCCTACTAACTATTCCTAACCCTAGAATAGCCTAACCTACTAACAATATTGTTTTTGTTACTAAAGTAATCTACAACCATTAGATGCAGCATTTAAATATCATAAAAGCAATTGAAAAGGATGATTTATACCTTGTCTTGTTTTCTTCTATCAAATGCTAGTATTATGATTTCAATGGTTAATTATTCTTAGTCATTTTGAAGCTATTTCAAGGAATTTAATGAGAAGTATTGCTCTACAAAAATTGTTGTTATAATTTTATATTTACTTCATCATATTCAACAAATTACTTTTATCGAGAAAGTCTATGGTTTTATGAAGTGCTCACCAGCAAGTGTAGTTTCAAATATATATATTTTCTTGTTTCTTTGTTCTGAGAAGGTACACTTTGATACATTATCATTTCATTGGTTATAAAACTAGGTCTTTCTGATTAGTGGTGGCTTCTGAGAGGGGATCCTTATCTAGCCATTTTGACCTTGATTTCTCAAACCCCTAGGTCATCAGGGATGTCTCCCCTGGGCCTACCACCCTAAATAGAAAGAGACATCCTATTGAGGTGATAGTGATATGATTAGTCTCCAGTTATGCCAATTTTCTCTCCTTTAACCTTTCCTTCTATCAAAATATAAATTGTGCGATAACATTTTGGCGTCGTTGTCGGGGAACACTGAGTCAATTCTCCTCAAATGAAACTTTTTTTGTAAGCCTTTCTTCAAATAATATTTATCTTACAAGCTTACCTGGAAACTCCTCTAAGGGTGATTCCCTTGTTTCTTTGATAATTTTAAGAAAATTATCTAGCGACTTCACAAATGATGACCTGTAGTGGGTGTCAGAACATACCCCCTTCTACTATTGTAATTCCCATTACCCTTGCAAATCTTTTTACCACTACAATTTCTCCTAAATGGTCTCATAAAAAAATCTTTGGCTCTTTGGATATAGATAATACCCAAGGAGGAGTACATGATCTACCCAAGAGGGATAACTCCTAGATACCTATGTTTTCGAGAAAGGGGGGATCATATGGTAACTCACATTGGACCAAGGTTTGTGAGTGGTTTGATTTTCATCAATCTGGACAAGAACACCCTGATGTATTTATCAGTCTCTTTTCAAGTTCACTCATTGGGATTACTAAGAAATGGATTGACACTCAACCAAGTGGGAGCTTCAAAAACCCCAAGGACCTAGAATGGGATTTCAAAAGGGAATGGTGTAAATAAGAAAGTATAGATTCCTTTTACTTTGAATACCTCAAAATTTGTAAAGGAACTAATGAGAGCATTAGGGACTTCAATGATAGGTTCAATATTCTCCTTAAAAAACTCCAACCCAACTGTAACCCAGAAAGTTCTATTCTCTAGCATTACTTGAACTCCTTAGAGGGAACTTTTCATTTCACCCTCAAGCATTTATTACTCAAAACTTGGATGAAGCACAAGAGGTTTCTTATCATATCGAGGAAAACCTTAGGTTTCATGACTCCATCCATCAGATTAACCTCTTGTATAAAAACGACTCCTAGGAACCAAATGATGAGAGCATAGTGGAACCAGAGCCTAACCTCCAAGATATCTTTGAGATATAATGTAGTGCTTACCCTAGAAAATGAAGCACAGGTTTAACCAACATGCAATATACTTCCTTATTCTCCCAAGAGAACGAACCTCCTAAGAACATAGAATCCATTTAGGACATCTTTGCAATACACAAGGATGAAGAGATTAAATTTTCCCTACCACAAATTTACAAAGATGACCTTATTGAATATGATTCTCCTTTTTTCCACCAGGTAGTAAGCATTGGACCAAGGTATGGGGAGCCCACACCTTTTTGTGTTACTCTCTGAGTAAATGACTCCATCCTCCATAACTGTGTCTTTGACCCAGATACTATAACTAATGTTATGACCGAGAAGGTCATGCATCAGTTAGGTCTAATTATATCACAACCAATCACATGAGGAGACTTTGCAAAGGGAATTATCAAGGATTTGAATGTTTATTTCAATTCTTTCCTCGACGCTCCTTTTACTATAGATGTGTTGGTAATATATGCTTTGAGTAATTGGGGTATCATACTCCATAAGGACCTTGTAGAAAACTTGGTTGGAAATTTCCAAAACCAAGGATCTGAAGTTGTCATACCTCACCCTGAAGGACGATTCTTTACCTTACACAAAGAGCCCATTACAGGATCCCTAGTTGAGACCCTTGGTGAACCAGATGATCAGCTCCTATGTGTTAACAATGACATTGAGAATTGGTTCATCCAAGAAGAAAGTTCAGGAAGTGAAACTACCAAAACACCTGAATGATTGTGGACTTTAGAGTTTGAGGGGTCCCATTCAAGTTCTGGCTCGGGGGTAGGTGTTGTCTTGACAACCCCATCCCAGGAGACCTTCTATTACTACTATAGACTTGAAAATCACTGTAAAAACAACATTGTTGAATACAAATACTTGATCCTAGGTCTCAACTTGGCAATCGATAAAGGTGTCACGCACCTAAGGGTGATAGGGGACTCATACTTAATAATGTCACAAGTGTTACTAGACTTTGCTATCAAGAATGAAAAGTTGAAGAAGTACCATGACTTTTCATGATCTATTGCAAAATATTTTGATATGGTGACAATCAAAGTAGTTCCCCAAGAAGAAAACCATGTGGCAAATGCCCTGGATGTTTCCGCTTCTACCTTACAACCTTATGATGTCCCACTCCAAAACCTGTGCAAAATGGAAGTCTTGTTTAGGCATTCTATCCCTGATAACTTGAAACATTGGAAACTATTTGAAGATGATGATCAGATCATTAGGTTCATGGAAAATATCAAAGAGTTCATCGATTCACAAGTAAACTTCTTGGCTGATTCCATGGACCTAGATGTGGTCAACCTTCAAAACAACACCTTGCCTAAAGTATGTGTCCCTTTAGAACACCTATTTGACAAACACAATGTTTTCAAAGGAAGGAATCCCAACAAACAAATAGATGAATCCCTAGAATTCAACGTTGGCATAGAGATGGACCCAAGGATGGTCAAAATAGGGAAAGAAACTATTGAGAATGAATGGATGGAAATTCTATACCTCATAAGAGAATTCAAGGATACTTTCGCTTGGAATTATGATGAATTAAAGGCTTATAGGGGTGATTTCATCCAACATGCTATACCTTTGATAGAGGGAGCCAAACCTTTTTGATAAAATCTAATACATATCAACCCAAAATTGATGAACCAAATACAAAAGGAACTCCAAAAGATGGTTGATGTTGGCATCATAGATCCCACCAGGTACTCATCATGGATGTCAAATTTGGTAGTTGTTCGAAAGAAAAGAAGTGATATACGTTTGTGTGTGGATTTTTGAAACCTTAACCAACTATCCTTAAAGGAAAAATATCCCCTCCCAAATATGGAACATTTGTTACAAAGGCTTACATGGGCAGGGATGATGTCTATGTTGGATGGATTTTCTGAGTACAACCAAGTCTTGCTTAAAAGAGAAGATCAACTTAAAACGACATTTACCACACCATGGGGAACATTTATTTATTTGAGAATGTTGTTTGGCCTTATGAACGTCGTTGCTACCTTTGAAAGAGAAATGGATTTTTCCTTTAGGGATATCATTCATAAAATCATAGATATTTACAAAGATGATCTCATATCACACCTCAAAATTGTTTTTGAGCGGTGTAGGAAATATGGTATCTCCTTGAACCCTAATAAATTTGTCTTCATGATAGATAAAGGGAAACTTTTGGGTTACTGTTGACAAGCGTTTACAACACACTGTCAATGAGAAGGGAAGATCCAGACCATGGTTGTCTATTTAACCCAAGCCGTTTGGAATAATCTACCCTGACGGGTTTTATGGCTCTGTTAGCCAACTAAGATTCCAAAATAATTAAAAGATGTAAACTAACTAAATGTACAATATTATCAATTGATACATTAATACAATTTATTAACTAATAGTAGTATTATATACAATAGATATATACAATTACAAGGTTTAAATAAAGCCTCGTGAAAATGATTGTTTTCAACTAATGGATCAAAATAGGATGAAAAATAAAGGAAATTGTTTTGTACTATAAATGAAAAAAAAATAAACATTGAGTGAATAAGATTATAAATGATATAACTATAATGGACAAATCATTTAATGTTTAAATGATGTAATCATTATTCATTCGCAAATCAACAAATAAAATAAAATATAAACTAACTAACCTGATGCTGATCAACACCACTAAGCTAGATTCGTCTTTTTTTGTTTCTATAAGATCCACTTAACCCATGTCAAGTATAAATCTAAGCATATGAAAGAAATATACTTCCTAAAACAACTCAAGGAAGTCTTTTATATTTTATAACAAGTCTATGATAACAGAAAGACAAATAGATTTTATCTCACGTGACTTTAAAATGTTCAATAGCTGAAAGTGAAATAAACTCCAACTCTCAACAAATGGTATTACCAACTACCCAACATTAGATGTAAACTCAATATGCATAGATAGGTGATCAGTGACATATATTAAAAGAACCAAAACATAATGAACCATGTAAAGAAAAACATAGCATCAAAGGTTATATGCAAAACAATCTAAAGCTAGTTCAATACAAATAAAGTTTCATGTCCATAAATTATATGAGAAACAATAATAACATTGCACACTCTACAAAAGGATGAAAGTGAAAGAGTAAATTGTATCCCATATAGTTTCAGAATAATAAGTCCATCATATGGTCCAAGAGGAATTGCCCCTCTCCCTAGGCAAGAAGTGTTATTTAAAACAAGTTCCTATTTGTTCCTCATATATGCAAGATAGAGATAGATCTACTTTAAAAATCATTTACTAAAACAAACTAATCATAAAGATAAGTCTGTTGAACTCATTAATCCAAAATATTTACATCATTAAAACATTGTTTTTCAAAAACGAAATTTATAGGTCCATTATATTCCCAACTTTTGACTCGTTATATTAATTGTTGCACATTGACTTGTTTTTCACCTGAGACAAAGAAAAATGAAATCTAAATTAGACAACAAATAAATAAATAAATTTAAAAGACAAGCTACAGAATCTTCGATTATGTAGCTGGTCTAAATAAAAACAAAATAAAAATGAATTCATTTATTATCCAAACAAAATCCAATTGTGAATTACAAGAAAAGTATTTACCAATTAGAAATTTGAAAGGGAAACATCAGAAAAATCTGAATTTACAATAGCATTGAAACTGGTGGAGTTTTTTATAATCACATCTCCCGATCTCTTGAAACGTTTGTTGGCTCTGAGCGAATTTGATCGAATGCAAACTCTAAGATCATCGTTTCCTTTTCCAGAACTGAGTTCTGAGTCATTACTTGATTCAATCGAGCCTGTAGGTAAGGGATGTCTCGATAGTATCTTTGGGTCATGTTATCGCATAGTTTTTAGCTAGGAAGAAAGGCTATAAAGTAGAAGGCCAAACTGGCGTAACAAGAACCTATCCCACCCAATGTCACCACGATGGGGAGGTTCTTTCTCTTTATGGAGGTGAGGCCCAAGGGAGATGTCCCCGGTGACCTGGGTTTTGGAGAGGCTAAAGGATAATCAGATAATGACAAGTTTCCCCCTTCATAGATCACCACCAGAACAGATAGTCTGACTTGTAGCCAACAAAGATAACCAAGTAGAATCCCTGCCCAAGAACAAAGCAATAATAAACTGATATATGTAGTCTTTGGTTAGTAATTCATATATATCAAAGACTATCTAATATTCAATATAAGCAATTTAAAAGTAAATGTTGACGAAGTCAATGTTTACAAAATAACAATAAAAGTAATGTCACTTCACCAATAAATACTAGAACGATATGGCATTCAATGCAACAAATCAATACTCAACTTAATTAATGCCTTTAACTACCATTCAATTGCTCATAAAATGAAATGTTGTTGCATTAAAGATGTGATAACCAAGGATGATGTCAGCAACTAGGGTTAGTAAGTTAGTTGAGCTTAGGGTTAGTGTAGTTAGGGTTTGAGATTCAAGTTTTGAGAGTGTTTGGATCAAAGTCTCACTTCAACGTTGGAGGTCTTGGGATTAGTGCCTCAGGGTAGAATGGACTCAATTTAGTAGAGGACACAAGGGGAAGGAGGACGGCTAAGGACTAGAGGGAAGAGTTCTGAATTGTTGCTATGGCAGGGCCTTAGAGACAAAAACCTAGGGGAGAGAGGCTCACTCTAGTATTTCTATGGCAGGGCCTCAGAGACAAAACCCTAGGGGATAGAGGCTCACTCCAGTGTTACTATGGCAAGGCCTCGTGCTCTCTCCTCCTTCCTTAGATGGAAAAAACGACTAGCATAAAGGATAAAATCAAAACAAGAGAGTGTAATGAGGGAGAGTGTTGCTACAACAAGGCTCTATCATTAAAACCTAGAAGAAAAATGGCCCTAGGTGTAGATAAACTAGGCCTAGGATGTCTCCTCCTTCTTGAGCTCTAGAAAGTACAGCTAGCAATAGGGGAAGAAAAGGAGAAGAGTGTAGAAATAACTAGGCTTTTTCCTTCTTCAATGGCTGAAAAGTTTCTCTATTAGGGGACATGAGACAAGGACCTACTTGTGTGCTTGTCACCTAGGTTTTTGATTCAGAAAAAATCAAAAGCATATGAAAGAAATTTAAACTACAACCATTCAATAAGAAGTTTTGCAGAAAAATACTTACAATTCATCAAGAATAACCATACAAACCCTACTTGTAACACCTTCCTTCAAGAGAAACACCATAAATGCCAATAAATGTCTTCCTTCAACAAGTGCACCTCACTAAATCAGCAAAATACCCAAGAGAGGGCGCCAATTTCAGACCTCACTAATGAGTGAGTAAGTTGTGATCCTAAAATGAGAGTGAAAATCTCTCATTTATACAAAACCTTGACCTAATTTACATTTTTAGGTCAGGTAAAAGGCCGACAAGGCCAAATTATCAAAATCATATTGTTTTACATTAAATTTTCAAATTAAAACCCTAATTGATCTATAAAGAGATAAGAAGCCCCTCTAAGGGAGGCACTAGCCCCTTCTAGGGAAAATGGGGCATCCTGGAGCAAAAGGTTATCCCTCCTTGGGCTTCTCCAACCTACCACACATGCCAATACTGCCCAGTCTAGCTCCCAAAACTTCCATACTGTTGGATGACAGCATGGCTATGATGGGTGACGACCTAGGCCTTCCAAGGCCAACGTTCCATTGAAAAAGGGAAAATCCCCCTAGTTCAAGATCTATCGGGGTGACTCTGGTGGAACATCCTCTTCTTCTCCAGTGCAAGACACTGATCCATTTCTATCTCATCTCTACCCCATGTTGGGGTCTCGGCATCCATATGATGGGCTCTCCAGCCCCATGGAGGTCTGAATTGATCATCTCCCCATGTGTACTGGTCCAAATGGTACCTGTCCGTCGGGTATGGTCCTGCACATCAAAGGATACACCCTACATGGGCTCATCAGTCACAGGGATCATAGAAATGTCAATCAAATTTCATCATTAATATTATTAAACACATGCATAAAATCCTTAATACATCAATCAATAGCTCAAAGACGTTACACAAGCCTGTAATACAAGTCTGGGGAAAAGGACAAGACTTCCTATTGGGCTAGTGTCCACAGAAAAAGGAAAGTTCCCAAAGATACCTCATCCAAGCCATGTAAGTGGATGATGTGGTTAGGGGATGTCCAAGCATGTGGGTGCAGTAAGGGCCAAGGATGCAACATGTTACCTGTGGGTGCCTTTGTAGAAGGTGAGCTATCCCTGTCATGGATGCATTTTTTCCAAGCCTATTCTTGCCTTTATTCTTTTTATTCTTTTTACTCTTTTATTTTCTTTTTTTGTTCATGAGAAGGCTGGCTCATGATGAGACCCCCTTTCCCTTTTCCATGAAACCAAGAGTCATTTCTCTGGAATGGTAACTAGCTGGTGGCATTGTCATACTGCTAGGTACTCATGGACCTAATAGGTTGGCTCGTGATGAGACCCCCTATCCTCTGATTAGGTCTTGGTTTATTGTTTCTTTGGGTCCCTCTTGTTTCTTACTGAGAAGATTTTTATTTATTTCTTGGGGATCCCTGGGTGAAGCATATCGAGGTTCATTTTTAGGCTTTTATCTTTTACCAACTTGTTTTTACCTTCTGGGCCTTTAGCTCCTTCTTCCCATGAGGGAAGGTGCAGTCCTAAAATAGGTCAACCCAATGCTTGGACAAGGGGAATGGGATAGGTGAGCGGGAAACAATATGTAAGAGTGGTTCTATGATGGGAGCGGATGATGGCTTTTCAGAAATCCTCTAGTGGCAAAGAAAAACCTACAGACACAGGTTTGCTAGGGCACCCTGTCAATCCCCCCAAATATGATCAAGTGAGAAAATGTAAGATCCAAGTAGTCGTTAGATATAAGAGGAACCAAATGCATATATTTAAATTTTTCAATGATCAAAAGTGACACATACCATGATACCTGGACCAATTACCTCATGGAGAAAGAACCTCTTCTGATATAGGACCAATCTGATAGTGATGGATGTTGTTGTTGTTGTCAATACAAAAGATGATGGGAGAAAAGATGGGGCCTCCAGGGCTATGCTCAAGTCAAGCCTGCTCTCGGTACTCCATGTCTAGGACCTATGGGCCTCGAGACATGATCTCCTAGTTATCTCTAAAAAGTGGGGATAACAGGTCCAATCAAAACAACTTTCACAATACACCAGTTCTAGATTTGTCAATGGACGATTTTGATCTATAGTAAGAGGTTTACCCTGTTCCATAAAATTTTTGAGGTGATATTGAATACCCAATAAACCTTACTATTCCTTTAAAAAAGGAGGAAAATTAGACATGAAATCAATTGGGGTGAATCAACATTGGTATCATCAACAGAGATCAGGTCTTCAACATCAATGACGGGGATAGGATTTTCATGGTTGTGATGTTGATTTCTGACCATTCTGGAAAGGAGTCGACTGTTCCTTTTGTTCTTTAAATCAATATCTAGAACCCTCTCTGTTTTATGTTTTCCTTGCTTCTTGGTTTTAATTTCATTTATATCAACCACATCTTGCCCAGGATTAGGAGTAACAAAGACCTTTCCATTCAATTTATCCAACACATCCTCTAAATATTTTTTAGGAATGAATTTTTGCCTCTGGTGTTTGCCTCTGGTTGATTTATGAAAATCAACAGGGGCTTCATTAAATGACACAGGGTCTTCTTTCAATTTGACATGAAGGTCTCGCAGAGAGTGAGTCGATGGGCAAGGACTGTAGGGCTCATCAAAACATGGGGGTGAGTTGATTACTATTTTAGGTGTGAGTGGAACAAATCCATTCCTATCCATGAAATATTTCCAGTTATCTCCAACCTTTGACAATTGGAAAATGACTAAGATTCAAATCAAGCCATGATGAAAGAGACTGGACTATGCATTAGGGTTTTTCCTCTGGTAAAATCTAGCCATATTTTGAAGGCTTTTAGGTAGTTAAAACAACATGTTTAAACCAAACCCTAAGAAAACCATTAATAGATGAATATGAAACAAGAATACTAATCCATATCGTCCCTCGCAGGTGACAAATTGCTTCATATTAATAGTAAATCATGCCATCAAGGATTGAACATATTTATGGGTGTAATTGTTCAAAGCATGGCTAACATTCTTGTACAACAATGATTAGACCGTGATATGACAAAAGGGAATAGCATTCAAATTTTAAAATTAAATCAAATTTTATTTTCAAACAACTATCGTGGATGTAGTAGGTGACAATCAAAACCCTCAAATGAAAAAAACTATTAAGGAATAACCCAAAGGTGATCAACTCATATACTAATGGTAATTCACAAAACGATATGCTCAATACCATTTAAGGTTCTTAATATCATTAAGTGTTTTTTAAAGACTCATCCAATTTCACAAGGAGAAGTTTTTGAAATTGTATGATGTGTTAGACCAACTTGTTTCAATTTCATTCTTAAACAGTCATGAAATTGAACAAGAATAAGCGAGAGATTTATTGAATGAAATAAACTCAAAAACACACAATGACCAATCAAGCGATTTTTTTAAAACAAAAATCATAATTGAAGTCCTCGCAGACAGAAAGAGGCAGCTATTAAAAATTTTCTTTTGTCAAACTATGTTTTAAATATCAATGAAAATGGCATGAATATCTAGCTGCCAACAATGGTGAATTGTTGGGTGAAGTATTTATCTTTGCATCATCATAACTTCATATCAGGGAAAAGATAAATCAGATAGTTACCAAAAATAATTTAGAAACATATGAAATAAGGGTTTTTAGCTTTGCAACTAGGGTTTAGAATTTTATAGCCGCTGCCACGAACTGCATTTCCTCGATGGTAGCCCCGCGGGGGCTCATGGCTCACAGGGAAGGAGCGTCGACGGGCGTATCCTACATCCATACCACGGTAAATGGGACCTTTGAAGCAGGAGGGAAATGGCCGACCTTTGAGTCGCCTCAAGACATACGCTCACAGCTCCTCGCGGACGGAACTTTCAAAGACCGGGAGATGGAGATTGACCCGGTTAGGGAGACCGGCGTAGAAAAAACATCAGTACCTTGGACACCGGGCAAATGCATTCCACAGGCACCACAAGCTCCAAAATACGTCATAAGATCGCCTCGCATAGAAGAGAAAAAACAGTATATGCGAGACTATGCCCTGGTGGGGAAATTTCTAGGGCTCTGGCCCTCTGAACGTGATCTAATCAAGTGGATTCAACACTGGTGGAAACCAAAAGGCCATTACGACATGCAACTGGGGTCTAAGGGTTTTTTTACAATAATCCTCCACAATCTTGAGGACCGCAATCATATCTTCGACGAGGGCCCATATTTTTACAACTCGGCTGGACTCTTTCTGAGATTCTGGACAAAGAAGTTCAGCCCGAAGAAGGAGGACTTTGCCCATGCACCGGTGTGGATTAGACTATACTCCCTTCCCCAGGAATTTTGGCTAGAAGAGGTCTTGGCCGGCATCGGCAACACCATTGGCATCTATGTCAAATCTTCTGAAGCCACCAAGCAGCGGCGCTACACCTCATACGCATGAATCTGTGTGTATCTGAATATAGCAAAGCCGCTCCCAGGATCCATCACGCTGGAGTATCATGACGAGGACTGGTCACAGACCATTGATTATGAACACATCCCGTTCTGGTGCAGGAAATGTCACGAACATGGTCATCTCTTTCGAGAATGCCCTCTCAATTTGGGCCACAAAGAAGGGAACCCAGAAAGTGGCAAAGACAAGGAAGGCTTCATGCAACAACCAGGGAAGAGACGGCAAGGAGGTATAAAGAAACCATCTTAGGTAAGTAAATATCCCTCAACTAGCAATAGGTTTTCAATTTTTCATGATCAACCCGAGAACCCCACAACCTTGATGAACCCGAATGTACCACCCCTGGACAAGGATCCCCAGTCAGTCAACCAAAATACTGAACAGAACCCTCAGAATAAGGAACCAGATCTCCCTCCCCTAGACCCACCCCGAGCTTCATAAGACTTGCAAGAGCTAGAAGCTGAGGACGAGGAAATGGAGATGGAGGAGCAAGATCTAGCCGGAGTAGATCTGGAACATTTGGAGCACGCCTATAGGCAGCAAAAGCTTTACACTATACCCAGAGACCAACTGTGAAAGGTGCACAAAGTTTTTCTCAACTCTTCAGCTGGATCCTCAGCACGTGCTAGCAAGGCCTTGGGAATATAGGGTAACCAGGCAAAGAATCCAAATAAAACCCAAAAAGATGAAAAGAAAAGGGGGAGAAAATCTACAAACAAGCTAATACAGGAAATAGGAAATTTCATGGTAAACTCAGGGCAGGTCCATCTAATCTCGTACAGCTTCCCTCCTCTTTCCGCACCTCCATCCTCATGAAGATCATATCATGGAATATCAGAGGTCTCAATGGATGTAGAAAACAAAAAATGCTACGAGATCTGATAATAATGGAAACACCAGACATTGTTCTATTGCAGGAAACAAAATGCGCATCAGAGGACATCGACAGGCTGCTTCCCTACTGTTGGAGGCAGGGAAGAGCGACCTCAATCGATGCCACAGGAACAGCTGGAGGACTGACAATCCTCTGGAACACCCAAGCAGTGTTGTTGGAAAACTTCTTCACCGCCAAATGGTCCATTACAGCTAAGTATAGGATTATCGGCTCAAACAAGCCCGGACATCTGACCAATGTCTATGGATCGGCCACTCCACGGGACAAGCAAGCCTTCCTCAAAAGCCTAAGTTATTTAGCCAGTCTCACACAGAACAGCAGATGGATTGTTGGGGGGGATTTCAACATCGTCCATAGTTTGGGAGAAAAAAAAGGTGGCTCGAGGAGGCTAGATCAAGAATCTAGAGATTTCAATGACCTAATAGACGACCTTCGTCTCATCGACCTAGAGGCTGGCAATGGCATTTACACCTGGACAAACAAAAGGACGGGCACGCATCAAATAGCTTGTAGAATTGATCGATTCCTCACCTTGAAATCTATCATGATGGAGGGCACAGCAATGGAATCTACCATCATGAACATATCTGGATCAGATCACTAGCCCATACAATTATGGCTGGATGTCCCAGCTACAACTAGCAAAAAACCCTTCAGATTTGAACAGTTCTGGCTAAAACACCTGGACTTCCAAGCAAACATCCACAACTGGTGGCGAGAGGCAGCGATATCTCAAGGATCCAAGATGTATAAGTTCCAGCAAAGGTTAAAAAACCTCAAACAAATTCTTAAACAATGGAACATGCATATCTTTGGAAACATTTTTGAATCCAAGAAAATATTGTTAACGCAAATGGACGAAATTCAGCAACAAATTAGAGACCAAGGGATGACAGAGGAACTAAAAGCCTAGGAAAGGGAAGTAACTCAATAGCTGGAAGCGAGGAAGAAACAGGAATAAATCCTGTGGAAACAGAAGTCGCGGGTCCAGTGGCTCAAAGAGGGAGAACGCAATACCAAATTCTTTCACAGAATTGTCATCCAAAGGCGGCATGCCAATAAGATCACACATCTTATCTCGGATGAAGGGGAAACCATCCACTCCCATGCTGATATGGAAACGACCCTACTAGATTATTTTCAAGGCCTCCTCATGGAGCCCATCCAAGATTGACAAGAGGCTATCAATAAGGTCACCCGGCATGTGCCCTCCCTCGTCACTCCAGAACAAAATGCAACCCTCCTTCATCCCTTCACCATTGAGGAAGTAGACCAGGCACTTTTGGAAACCCCAAAGTGCAAATCTCCTGGGCCTGATGGCTTCACTAGTGACTTCTTTCACCACTGTTGGCCGATGATAAGGACCAAGGTCTAGGAAATTCTGGAAGACTCTTGAGCCATAGGACAGGTCCTCCACGCTCTTAATTCCACTTTACTTACCCTGGTTCCCAAACAAAGGCAAGATTATCGGCCCAAGCAGTACAGGCCCATAGCTCTATGCAACGTCATATACAAACTCCTCACCAAGGTAATAGCTCAAAGACTCAAGGCCATCCTCACAACAATCATCTCCCATGAGCAATCCGGATACGTCAAAGGAAGGAAAATATTTGATATTTTTATCCTAGACCATGAGGTAATTCACTCATTGCAGAAGACCAAAACCCCAGGTATGCTCCTCAAGTTGGATCTCTCCAAAGCTTTTGATAAAATAAGTTGGGATTATATGCGGGCAATGCTTTTGGATTTTGGTTTTGATCCAGACTAGGTGAAGTGGATTATGAATCTTACCTCCACATCTTTCTTCTCCATTCTCATCAATGGAGTCCCCTCACGACCCTTCTCTCCTTCTAGAGGGATTAGATAGGGAGATCCCCTCTCCCCTTTTCTCTTCATCATCCTGGTTGAAGGCCTTAGCCGCTCCATTCATGCAGCCCTAGGTAATAACCTTTTGACGGGCTTACCCTTGCACAACATTTCTCCCCCTATCTCGCACAGTCAATTTGTGGATGACACCCTTCTAATGGGCAGCCCCACTTTCCATGAAGCTAACTCCATCCAGGAGATCCTCCAGACCTTCTCTGACGCCTCCGACCTAGATTGCAACAAGGATAAGTCTCAAATCTTCTTCTTCAACATGCCCCCACCGATACAGCGCCACATCTTGGATATCCTGGGTTTCAACAGAAGCTCCCTTCCGTGCAAATACTTAGGCATCCCCTTGATCAATAATGCCTTACGCAATTTCTTGTGGGAGCCCCTCCTTTCCTCTTTCTCTAAACGGCTTTCCTCCTGGACTTATAGAGATTTGAACCTTCCCATTCGTCTCATTCTCCTCCAAGCCGTACTTCAGTCCCTACCGATCTATTCTTTCTCAGCTCTGTCTGCCCCGAAGTTCGTCATCACGGCCATAAAAAACCTACAGAGAAACTTCAGTTGGCAAGGCCTCAACAAAGGTAAGAAAATGTCTCTAGTCAGCTGGGACAAACTCTGCCAACCCAAAAAACAAGGTGGACTGGGACTAAAGGACCCCTATATAATGAATAAGGTCCTTAGTGCCAATATCTGGTGGCGCTGGCTAAAGAACCTAAAGGACCTCTGGGCCAGGCTCTGGAGGTAGAAATATGCCTCAAATGTCGTTGAGAGAAACCCAATCTAGTGGAATGGGGACAACCCAGGCTCCTTAATCTAGACAGCGGCCAAGCAGAACAGATTATTGGTGACTCGGCATGCTTTTTGGGAGATTGGTAATGGGTAAACGACTCTCTTTTGGCAAGATTCCTGGAAGTAGTGGCCAGCTCTGAAGGATGAAGAATGGTCCAACGACATCTGCGCCCTAGCCACGCGGGCAGGCCTGACAAGGGTGGTGGACTACTGGTAATACAATCCCACAGAGAACATATGGAGGTGCTAGCACTTGGATAAGGAATGCCTGAATCTGGAGGCACATTTAGAGCTGACGCCTTTGCAAGAAGAGTTGGCTAAACGAAAAATACCTAAAATAACAGGAGAAGATATGCTTCGATGGGAATACAAGCCACAGGGCACCTTCAACACAAGGGAAGTGTACCAACTTAAAACTCAATCACACCTCCTCCTAGCTCCAAAGATCTGGAACAAAATCTGGAATCTTAAACATTGGCCCAAAATCACTCTTTTCCTCTGGCTGGTCTCCCACTCTAGCATTCTCACTTGGGACAACCTCACGAAAAGAGGATTTGTGGGCCCTTCTCTTTGCATACTGTGTGGAGAAGCAGAGGAAACTATGAACCATATCCTCAATTCTTGCTCTTACACAGCTCAAATCTAGGATCAAGTGGTGATCATCATGCACACCTCAGACCGCATCAGGGACAACATCCTCGAAACTATAATGGAATGGAGAGACAAGGATTTTCACTCTCCTTACCTCAATCGCATCTGGAAACTCCTCCCTGGTTTTGTTCTCTGGAAAGTGTGGAAAGAAAGGAACAGGAGAATCTTCAAAAGCACCTATATCCCGTGGCAACAATGTTGGAGATACTGCCATCGCAATATCATGGAGACTCTCCACCTGCGAAACTGGTCTAGCGCGGACTTAACTTGTCCACCCTCTGAACTCCCCGTCCTCCGGTATTGGTTACAACCTCCCTCCCTTCAGATTCTCCCCTCCCCCCCTGTCACCAACCCCTCTAGCAGTCCATCCTTTTGGTCTCCCCCTCCGGAAGACTTCATCAAGCTCAATTTTGATGGAGCGTCCAAGGGTAACCCAAGGGCGATTGGCTATGGAGTAGTCTTCCGCAACCATCTTGGGAACATACTCGTCATAGGAGCCAGCTCCATCGGGCACTCGACAAATAACACAACAGAGCTCTGGGGACTTATCAAAGGTTTGCAATTGGCCACAAAACACAACTTTGCCAAGATAATTGTCGAAGGAGACTCACAAATCATCATTGGCCTACTGAGAAGGATCATAAATGGGGCCAATCCAGATAGAATCTTGCCAAGATGGAGACTCTCACATGGCATGAAAATCATAGCAGATCTAGTGCAACCAAATCAGGCTATAATTCCAACTCACATAAGGAGGAAAGTGAATCAAGTCGCGGACGAATTGGCCAATCTGGGCACCAACTGGAATGGTCCAGAACTCCACTATGACTCAGCCCAGGATCATGATCATCCTATTCTCTAGCAGTGTATCCGCAAAGCGTAATTGGTGGATGTCCCCCCAGATGGGGTGTTAGTGCGGGGCATGTGGCGAAGGGAGAGGGAGGGCATCAACCACCATGGCACTGAGCCACGTGATGGGCCCGTGCCACATCCCGTCACCCTCCCATCAGTTTAAATGCTCTTTAAGTGGATTAATGGATGCATTTATGCATCCCTGCGTCGTTTGCGAGGCTTTTATCCGCATCGTCATATGGATTTTGCAGTTATGGTTTTGTCCCATCCCTCTCTGCAGGTTGAAGTCCCCTCCCCTATGCAACCATGGCAGCCAGTGCTCACTCAGAATAGCACTCATAGGCTCGCAACTGCCCCTACTAGCCACCAGGTCACCCACCTCGCAGTTGTGTTGATGTTCTTGCGGGCTGACAGCCACCTCCTCTCCATGTCGCGTCCCAGGGGAAGGTCACGGAGGGGCTCCCTCTGAAAGCCTCATAGGCCCTCGGTGTCTCCCCCCAACTCACCCTCTGTCGACTCCTCCCCCCCGCCAGAGTCAACGCATCCTCTGGTTCCCCCTCTTGGACTGCCAAATTTGCAATTGGGGTGTTTATCTTTACTACCCAGGCTGGCGAGTTCATTCTTGATCCCCACGATATATTTCACTGACCCTAGGCCGTCCCTTGACCCTCTGAAGAGCTTGCGCATTGAGCCTCCTCCGCGCAGTAGGCAGGAGGGTGCTGACCCTTATACTAGCGAGTAGTTTAAGACTAGCCTAGAAATTCTCTATGGCCTAGTTTTTGAGCTACGTCAAGGAGTGGCAGATCTCCAGTTCTATCTGCAGGCAACCGATGAGCGGGTGGAGGCCTTCCTTCAGACGCTTTCTTCCATGCAGGAAGCTTTCTCCTCGAGCACGACCAAAATGACCCCCTCGATGGACCCCAGGGATGCTCCAGGTGGGGGTCACGACGAGCCACATTTCTCCTCAGCAGAGGAACGTGTGCAGTGCACATAGGGATGCAGCGAAGCAGAAAAGGACCGGGAGCACAGGGAGCACAGGGAGACCGCCAAGGCTGATGGAGCCACGGACAAAATGCAGGTTCAGCGACAATGGGCAGATGAGGTGACCTACATCGAGGAGGATCCCTGGACAACGGACCTCCAATCTGCGTGGCTAGGATCTCCACCAGGTGTCTGAGTCTGTAGTGTTTCTTTTATGTCTTTTCATTTGATGAACAAACTAGTTGATGGACAGTATTTTATGCTCAGTTTTCACTGATAAACAATCTTTTATCACCTTGTTGAACTATAGGTTGGTTGGACTGGTTTCCCCTCTGTTGGGGCAGTCTAGTTATTATAGCACGACTATTATTTTTTTTTGTAACTCTGCTACAGTTTTGGAAGGTTCTTAATATATTATACTTCTTACTTAAAAAAAAAAAAGTTAGAAACAAATCGAACATTTTGACATTAACTCAGATAATTAACACAGTCACACCATCGAAGAAAGTTCTGCCAAAATATTATAATCCAAAATTTTGTTTCAATCAAAAGGGTAACTATATTTATACAAGTAACTCCAATACCATTGGCAGGGCCATTGCTTCCAGCAGGAATTTATAGCCTCGGTAGGGATGTCATTTAACCCTCTCCAGTACTTTTATCCCATTCAAAATTCTTCCATATATGATACAAATATCTTGATATCCAATCAATTTAAAAACACACCTAAAGGATATTGAACACAACATTGCTTCGTTGTCACCAGGCCTGTTTAGTATGCCGATGAAGTTGTCTTGGTATCATGTGTGCATTTACCTACTGCCAGCAGACCTGTTCAATATCCCGACAGGTTTACACACAATTCCCACACATTAAAGTGTTTCCAACTCTCTATAAAAATTTTAGAAGCTTCACGATAACGAGAGAGTGGGGTGATACCAAAGATTTCACAGCCAGACAATCATAGGATTGATCATTAATATGGTTTTTTTGTTCTTTGAGAACTGTTAATTTTCATCATGATTTGGACATTTAGATTTAAATTATGAAATCATCTCAGGTATGGGGAAGCGCTTTGAGTTGATATTATTAGAACTGGGATGGCATAAGAAGTTTTAAAGATAATCTTATTTCCCTGAGACTTCAACAAAAACCAGGAACAATGATTTGGAAAAGACTTGTCATAATTGATCTAAGTTTAGAACTTAATGTGCAAGTGCATTGAAATGTTTCAACTGTTGATAGTGAAAGATCTAATTCCCCTCAATAATGAGTTGTGATTCAAAAATAATTATTAGGGAAACACAAAAACCAAAAAAGAAAATGAAAAAAAAAAAATAAAACAAAATAAAAATGAAAGCTAGAGATATTTACAGGGGGGGTAAGTCTGATTTTCTCAAGTGAAGTATTTCTTGAGAAACTAGTCATTCAATGGAAAAGTGTCTGGTTGTCCTGCTAAGTTGTGCAAACGAAAAGAACTTGGACCCAATTTTTTCTGAAATGATAAAAGGCCCCAGCCATAAGTTTTGAAACTTAGTATGTTCTCCTTTATTCTCATGTGCTTTTTCCCATTTGAGGACCAAATCCCCTACATTAAAATTTATTTCTGAGGACAAACTTGTATCAAACCAACTTTTAACAATTTGTTGTTGTTGATCTATTTTTTTTTTCTTGTGTCCTTACTTCTTCTAGTTTTAGTAAAGCGTTTATTTGATTCTCTAAAGGGGGACATTCTTCCTCCTGAACCTTCTACAATAATTGCAGATAAGGGAGCAAGATATGTGGAGGAAGTATGGATTCTCTTCCGTAAACGAGGAAGAAAGGAGAATTACTAATGGAATCTTTCAGAGTGACTCTATCCACCCAAAGTTCCTTATACAATGCAATATGCCAATTTTTATGATTTTCCAACACTGTTCTTTTTATTATTTTGATCAGATTTGTATTTGTTGACTCGACCAAACCATTTCCCTGGGGGTAATAATTAACAGAGTATTTTAGCTTAATCCATTTTTATAAAGAAAAGACATTCATATCCATGGAAGAGAAATAAGAATCATTGTCGAAAACTAAACACTCAGGTATTCTAAAACAAGTGATAATATAAGAGTTTAAAAATGAAACTACATGGCTTGTGTTTACAACGTTTAATGGTAAAGCTTCATACCACCTCGTAAAATAATATATTGTCGTAAGAATATACTTGTGTTTTTTTTAGGAAGGTGGATTAATTGGTCCTATAATATATAGGCCCCACTACTGAAATGGTGTGTCTACCATAACAAGCTATAAAGGGAAAGAAACCTCCTTGAACCATCCTGCAGCTTTTTGACAGATTATACATTTGCAGGACAAAGTGTGAGCATATTTAAATGAGGTGGGACAATAGTATCCAGCCCTAATTACTTTGTGGGTGATTGTATATCCACCAAAATAACCCTCGGCATCGTTG
Source organism: Picea glauca (assembly GCA_000966675.3). Classification (NCBI taxonomy): domain Eukaryota; kingdom Viridiplantae; phylum Streptophyta; class Pinopsida; order Pinales; family Pinaceae; genus Picea; species Picea glauca. The sequence goes on along the minus strand of JZKD02S2046598.1, from coordinate 228,275 downwards.
GAATGCATTTCAGCTAACACCTTTTTAGATTCTTCTTTTTCTAGGCAACGCAGAAAAACATCATCAAAATTATTTCGAAACAATATATCATTAATTAATTGAAAAGATGTAGATTTAAGCCCCAGTTCCATTTTGTTTTTTGGATCAATGTTATGAGGAGAAGTTATGTGTAGCAAATAAAATCTGATATCATTATACCATGAATTAGACACAGTTTGTGTACAACAGATTTTTGTTTCATTATGTAGATTTGCAGTTGATGTTGTTATTTGATTTTCTGATTTTTCAACTGAATCAGCTACCAATTTTCAAAGGCCTTGACCTCTAACAATTTGTGCAGGTACTATTTAGAGATCATACTCTTGAAGGCAGGTCATCCAATTTGCCCTTTTTTTCCGCTAACTCCTTCTGCACTAACAAATTTCTTACAGCAGGGTAAGGAACAACGACTTTTATCCTGGATTTCAAAAGGTAAGATTCAAAATGTTTAACTAATTTGAAAACAACGTATGCATGTTGATCTACTACGGGGTAATTTATTTTTTCTCCTTTAAAGGTGTATCTCATAAATGAAATAGGTATCTCATTGTTTTTAGCATTTTTCTGTGTGATCACAGCAGCATAAGATCTGTTGGATGAAAAAGTATACAATGTGAAATCCTAGGAGAAATCGGGACTCATCAAGGAGGGATCTTTGGTTATATATTTTCTAATGGAATTAAAAGATTTATTTCCTTATGATTCCCATTTGTACAAAACATCCTTTTTTATCATGTTTTGTAGAGGTCTAACCATCTCAGAAAAACTTGGAACAAATTGTCTAACAAAAATTTTTTTACCCATAAAGGATTACATTTCCTTTTTGGAAGAAGGTGGAGGAAGGTTAGAAATGTCTTGGGTTCGTTCAGGGTCAATTATCATTCCATATTTAGCGACTATAAATCCAAGTAATTTTCCTTGTTCTACTACAAAGACTGATTTCTTAGGATTGAGTGAAATACCAAACTTACGACATCATTCTAACACAACCCTAAGATGCGACAAGTGATCCTTATTGTTCTTTGAAAAGATAGTGACATCATCTAGGTAGACAACAACTAAATGATTGAAAAGGCCACAAAAAACAATGTCCATTTCCCTATGGAAGGTGGCCCCAACATTAATCAATCTGAAAGGATTTTTTCTATAGGCGTAAGTGCCCCATGGTGTACAAAAAGTGGTTTTCAACTGATCTGATGGAGACATAAGGACCTGGTTATGCCCTGAGAAACCATATAATAAGGATAGCCTCTCATAATCATATACTTGTTGCAAAATTTGTTCCATTGGGGGGACAGAGTAGTTGTCTTTATCAAAGGCTCGGTTCAAATTATGAAATTCGACACAAAGTCGAATTTCCAAATTTTTCTTTCTTACCGGGACTAAGTTGGATACACACTGAGTATGCCAAACTAGAAAAATGATCTTTGCAGTATGTAATTCATTTAATTCCTTTTTTACTATGGGTTCTAATTTAGGAGGCATTTTTCTAACTTTTTTTTGAAAAGGTTGGGTTTGGGGCTTCATGGGAATTACATGTTGTATTTTGTTTGGGTCAAAAGTTTTGAGATCATCATATGTCCAAGCAAACACATATTTGAATTATTTGAACAATTTTATGAATGCAAATCTCTCTTATTCATAACACCCTTTGCCCATATTGATATTTTAAGGATTATCTTCCATTCCTAAATTTATAGTTTCATATAGTAATGAGGAACTATTCGTTTTGAAATTAGTTGCCCCCTTAAACTTGTCATGTAAATCATAAAATTTCTCTAATCTAACAACAGACTTGGGTATAGAGTTTACCAACTCATATGGTATCTCCATAGAACTAGGATCGGATATTATCGTGAAATCTCATAGGTTTTCATTGTGGGTTCTTTCATCGATTACCGCATCTTGGAAAGTGTCCTCCATATGCAGAAAATTGATGATTTTCTTATCGTCATCAAACACTCACCAATTGGTGATGTTGCCGAGAATTGATGGCCTAAATAGCAATTCAACAGAGAATGCGTTAGGAGAAATACCCTCAGTAGGCAATAATTTTGAGGAAACATTATCTAATAAATCAACATCTAAATTACTCGACCTAGGAATGGAATTTATGTTAAAAGTAGGAAATTTACATATTAAGCTCCATACCTCGGTTTGGTAGTTTTTCAGATGAGGTGATAAACAATGAATAATTTTTTTTACCTTCTTGACTATGATTTCAGAGTCGTTGAATACTATCAAGTTTTGCACGTCAAGATCCAATGACTTCTTTAGTCATTGCAGGAGTTTTTCATATTATGTTGTGTTGTTAGTACATTCAAATTCTAATCGACGGGAAATAAATGTTTTATTACCTTTGGGATCAATCAGTACACAACCAGCTCATGCTCCTTCCTAGGATTTAGATCCATCAAAGTATAATGACCATATTTCTTCGTCATCAACAATGTTTGGTTTACTTTTCAGAGTTGTCATCTGAGTATAGGCTGATATTTCAGATTCTTGTTTTGGGTCGGTGATAGAGGATATTTCAGTCATGAAATTTCCAAAAACCATATTCATTCCCTGGGCCTCAATTGTATTTACAATAGTAGTAAAAGGCTCATTGGGATCGTTTAAATCAGTAACAATGTACTTGATGTAACATTCTTTGTTTATCCTTATCATGTTAGGATGGCCATTCTTTGGTAGCCACAGATGAGACCAATCCGTAGCAAATAATCATGTAACTTCTTTGACCAATATCTACTCAAAGATAAGCCATAAACTTCTAGAAAATAAACAACAATTATATCAATTACTTGGTGGACGTTTGGGTTGGATGGAAACCTTATCAATACATTCTTAAGTTCACCAATGAACTTGACATTAGTTCATTCTAACTGAATGATATTTGAATCAGAAGGTTTGACTTAAAAATTAATTTTCTGACACACATATAGAGGTATTACATTTGATGAGGCACCAAAATCAACCATGCATTTATATACATTTCTGTTGAAATTTTTGAAAGTTAACAAGAAAGGTGGTACATTTTTTCGTGATGAGGAAACAAAATTCTACTAATTTTTTATGGTTGTACCTGAAATAGCCTTATCTAAATTTCCTATAGTTTTCTCTTATATGTCCCTTTTATCCTGATTTTCAGATGATTTTTTACATGAGACATCTTTTGTTTTATTTGGGTCATTCTTTGTTGATTTTTTTCTCATAGAGTCATTCTTTTTATTATTCTCAACTATACTTTGGAGCATTTTCTATAGGATAAGAGGGAATTTAAGTAATTCAAAAAATGATATATTTGTTGGATTACCGAGAGGGGGGGGGGGTGAATCAGTAATAGACCAATTTAATCCTTTTTCATCATAAAATGAAAGTGTTATATCAATGTAGAGTTATCATCCAATAGTTGTAGAGTAAATAAACAATGAACAATTGAGCAATCACACACATACACAGTACACCAGTGTTTTACGTGGAAACCCAAAACAGGAGAAAACCACCAAATACTTTTTCTTATATGTTTTTAAGAATTACATTCATTGTAAGCACCAACTTCCTTTGTTTTCTAGCTACAACTGGAAGGAGGCACCAACCCCCTAGTTTCTCAAGCTACAACCTGAAGGAAGCTCCAACTCCCCAATTCTCTGGCTACAACCAAAAGGAGGATACAACCCCCTATGTTCTTCGGCTACAACCACCCGTCCTTGCCCTGTCCAACCGGCCTCAAGTAGAAGTAGAATGATGGAACCACTATCACACTATCACTGTGAGATATACCAATGTAATCATGTACCAATAAACCTGCACCAAACAACATGTACCAATAAATTTGAACCATGCATCAACCTATACCTCAACCTGTACCATAAACAAGTGCATCAACCATGCACCAACCTGTACCAAACAACCTGTAATCAACCTGTACCATAAAAAAGTGCATCCAACCATGTACCAAGTATGTACCAACCATGTATCAACTACTCATCAACTATGACTCATCAATATGTACTAACATCATCAACTATACACCTCATGTATGTGCCAACTCATCAACTACTTGTCTCAACCATGTACCCAACATGTACATCAACCAAAATCCCTCATCAATTTCATCATAATAGACCCGGTGTATATGATCACATACCTGCAAACCTTCCTTAACTTTAACAACAAGAGACTACCATTTTCATCAAACTTTTCTTTAGTCTCACATGACTAGTTTTGGATTAGTCAACAACCCTAACTTGAAATAATCATAACTATGTATCTGTAATGAATAAAGATATGAAAATAATAAAAAATGTTCTTCAATGTGTTTTATGCAATTCCTCCTGGTGTTACAACTTGGAACCTCTCAGAAACGGAGTTATATAAAAAAAATGGCACACCTTCTTGAATTCTGGCTTATTCTAGAGAGCGAACTTATAGAGCATTCCCCACACGTAATATTTATTGTATGGATATGAAACTTTTACAAATAATAATACATAATGTACTCTAACCAACACATTTGGTCTAACCTAATTTGGATCTGTTATGAAGAATTTATGACATTTTTACCTGAAACACTTGTTTTAGACTAGTTTCAGGACTAGCCACAAACCTTATTTTCCACAGAGTGTAACTCCTAAAATAAAATGACCCACAAGTGGAAATTTGTAACACATATACTTGGATATTTTTTCTCAATGTTTTATCAATTTCATGGTCTGAATCATTATAGAAAAAAATTTGTTCCGAAAATGGTGAGATGACCTGTAAATAACATCCCTTAGAAAGCGTCATCAAAAGAATTTATCCTCCCTTGAATTTCGGTCTTCTTTACTTCAAATTCTCTCTGAAATTCATCTTAGATATCCTTTGGTTACCTCATTCACCTGTAGATATTCAATATGCTCAAGTGTGATATAAAATGATATATCCTTGCCTCTTATTGATACTTTCACGTAGCTTCATCAAGGGGTTACCTTTTAACCATCTTAACCCACTTTCCTTATTTTAGGGTTAACCAAATTCTAACCACTTGTCCAATTAGTAATTTATCCATTAACTTTATTATTTAAATAATTTATTTTGTATCCACTTTGAATTATATTACACTCATCACTTCATTTTACCTCAAGGGGTTACCTTCTAACCATCTTAAACCACTTTCTTTATTTTAGGGCTAACCCATTTCTAACCACTTGTCAACTTAGTAGTTTCTCCATTAACTTTATTATTTAAATAATTTATTTTGTATTCAATTTGAATTATAGTACATTTGTCACTTCACTTTATTATTTAACTTCTAAAAATCTCTTAAACCACTTTGACTACTTTGACCTTTTGGGGCTTCTAGATGACTCATGAGGGTTCTCCGAATTCGTAAGGCCATAACTCTCAAACTGTGAGGAGTTATGTGATGTTCCACATACCACCATAAATGGAATGAAATGTACTATCCATATATAATAGTCTTACCTGAAAATAAATCAAAACCCATACCATTATACATCGAACAAAGTTGGGTCCATCACCCAAACCTGGGTTCTCCAACTTCACATGGCCATAACTCTCTAATCATGAGAAGTTATATGATGCTCCAAATACCACTAGAAATGGCATGATATGTACTACCCATCTAGAATATTCTTACCTTGAAATATATTAAAACTCATACATTTATACATCAAACAAACTTGGGTCCATTACCCAAACCTTTGTGCTACCATAATTCTCTATCAGAATTTCTCCAAGGGTTGACATCAATATACAATATCACTCTCCAATGGTTGAAATCAATGACAACCAACAATCCATACCATCTATCCATCAACCTAAGCCAATTGTCTGACAATCTCCCCCTTTGGTATTGATGGCAACACCAACATTGATGGCAACACTTAGTCATGATAACATTCATTCTCATACTCTTCATCAATGTTTCTATCTCTCCCCCTTTGACATCAATGGAAAAGGGTATCTCCCCCTGACTGAACTCTCCTTGGGTTGATCCATCTGTCTACATGCCTCTTTTCTCTCTCTCCAAGCATTTCTATCATGCATCTGATAAATATCTCCCCCTTTGTTATCAATGGAAAAGGTATCTTTCCATCCGGGGATGCTCCCACTAACTGAAATTTCCTTGGGGATACTCCCCTTGACTGAGCTCTTCCTGAACCTGATCTCCCAACCTAAATTATCCTCTTTATGGTGCTTCCTCATGTAAATCTAAGACATATAAGATAAGTATTCAAAAAAATTCATTTTGGAGTATAAATTACTTTGAGTCTATGGTGAAGATACTCAAAGGATTCTCGTGGAAGAAGTTTTGTAAAGATGTATGCCACTTGTTCTTTTTTGCCCACATATTCGACTCGGATGTTCTTCTCCACAACCTGTTCTCATAGAAAGTGATACTTTATTGGAATGTGCTTCATTTTGGAGTGCATCATCGGGTTCTTTGAGATATTGATGGTGCTTGTATTATCACAATAGATTGGAATGGGCTCATCATACTCAATCTATATATCTGTCAAATTTTGTTTCACCTATAGAACCTATGTACAACATTTTGTTGTTGCAATATACTCTGTCTCGGTAGTAGATAAAGATATTGATGATTGCTTCTTTCTTAGCCATGATACTAAACACTCACCCAAGTAGAACGTTGCTCCACTGGTGCTTCATTGATCATCAATGAAACCTGCCCAATATGCATCTATGTAGGAAATAAGTGATAGATCCTTTCCTTTTCTATACCATAATCCAAACTCTTATGTTCCTTTGAGATATTTGAAAATCCTCTTCACTGCTAATACATGTGATTCTTTTGGTGTTGCTTGAAATCGTGCCACTTGTCCAACTACCTTCATTACATCTAGTCTGGATGATGTCACATATAGTAAGCTACCAATCATTGATATGTATTTCCTCTGGTCTGTAGACTTTGAATCATTATCTTTTATCAACTTGAAATTGGTTTTCATATGAGTGGTAACTAGTTTGCAATATTTCATTCTGAACATATTTAGCATTTATCTAATATACTTAGTTTGAGAAACAAAATTACTTGGTTTCTTTGACATATCTGAAGACCCATAAAGAAGGATAGTTCTCCAAGTAATGACATTTCAAATTCATTATGCATATCCTTTGCAAATTTCTGGCTTAACCTGTCATTATTACTTCCAAAAGCAATATCATCAATATAAATTTCAATTAATAAAATACTACCTTGAGTTACCTTGATGTAGAGATTGTTGTTTGTGCTTCCTTTCCATAGTTTGTAGGGAGTTTTGTCATTGTTGTTTCTGAGAATTACTCTAATTTGAATGTGAATTTTTGTATGCATTGCATGTGTCCAAAAAATATCTATCAATTTTGACTCCATTAGCATTGTTCAAGCCATTTCCTGTGTAATTATCATCCATTATGATAATGTTTCTTTGTCTCTAAACCAATCTTCGAACCAATATATGAATCCATTCTCTCATCCACTTTCATATATCTGTCCAAAACTGCTAAGTATTCTTACAAATCCATCTCTGTCCATACTGTCCAAGACTCTACTTGCACAATTGTCCATAATGCTGACCCATTTATCACTATACTTTCATGAAGTCTTGATTAATCTATCAAAGTATACTTCTGCTAACTGACTACTCTAGATCTGTCTTCCCAAACTCTGCAAGTTTCTCAAAGGATGGTTCTTTGGTCAATCACAACTATCGCATAGACTCCCCCTGTCTAATATTCATATTACCTGGGAGTCTCTAAGTCGGATGGCTCAGAACAATTATTTCTTTGATGTGTATTCATCGTCATCTTCATTGGTATATTCATCATCTCTCTGAGCTCTGACTTCTTTCTTTCTGTCTATGGATTCATATTTCACTACAATACCTGAAAGTACAATATCTTGAACCTGGTCCTTATTTACTTGTCCTTCTTTTCTTTCATTTATTTTCCAAACCTTTCTATATTTGACACCCTTCTTTTTCTATGTAGATTTTTCTTCATCTCATTTTTTTTCCAATCTTGCGATCTCTGGAACCTGGTCTTTGTTCACCTGTTCTTCTTGTTTTCTTATCCATACTTTCTTATATATGATATATGTGTTCTCTTTCATGGAATTATTGATCATGATTATACAATCACAAGCTATGTGTCCATAGTTATGACATTTGTATCATTCAATGTTACATGGGGCCACATAGGAATTTCTTGCTTGAACATTTATTTTATAATCCCTGCAATCTGCAACCTTATGTCCAAAGTTAGTACAATAAAAACAATGACCATAAAAAAATTTGCATACCTGGGAGTGAATGATCTTCTTTGTGGTGTAGTCCTTCTGAATTTCTTCCTTGACTGATCATGATCATGATTGAAGCTTCTTTGTGGCTTGAACATGGATGGTCTTCTTGAAGATGTATCTTTATTAGTTTTCTCAAATTATGGTTGACCATGATTCATTCCTTTGAGTACTTATGCATAAATCTTTCTATTTTCTTCATTATTCTTTTCTAGCAACGTAGAGTGCTTCTCTTCATTCTCTACAACCGGTGTGGATGTTTCTGCCTCTTCAATGTTGCTTTTGAGCTCGACGATTGTTACTCTTAGTGTGACAACTTCTTCTTCAATATTCTCAACCTCTTTTTCTTTCTTCATTATCTAAGACTTCAAGACCTCTTTTGTTCTCTTTGCTTCTTCAAGTTGAATTTTCAATGTAATTATTTCTTCTTCCAGTCTTCTCTCTTTTTGACCAAACTCTTCCTCAAGTTGGTTTAAGTCATTGGTTCTTTCCTTGAGATGATCAATGAGTATATTTTCTCTCTTTTTTGCTTCTTCCTTTTGTGTTGCTATGTTGGCTTCTAAACATTTCTTTTGATATTATAGAGTTTCTTCAATTCTTTTGGCCTCTTCTAGTTGAGCTCTTAAATTATTGAGGACCTTCTGATATTTTTTGAAACCTTGAACACTTTATTTTTGTTTCATCAATTCTTTCTTGGATGACTTGTTTTCTTCTCTTTCTTTCTTTAGATATTCAATTGCACTGATCAATTTTTCTCTGTAATCAACTTCTGCTTATTTGTTAGAGAAATATTTGCCTCACCCTATGCAATCTTGTAGAGAGGGCCTTATTCCATTCCCTTATTGATAAATCCAAAGAAAAAAACAAATATTTTTCCACTTATGCGCACCTTGCAAGCTATACAACAAGAGTATACGCTGGCTGCTCCACTACAACCCGCGTATATCGGTATTTGTGCTAGAAAATCAAAATTAAATGTTGGGTTCCCATGTCACGACAGGAGATATCTAATCCTTGGTCTTCCATATACTGGAAACGTTCTGACTCGGCCCTTAAATTGCATTTTCAAGGCTATAAAGAAGTCAATTCTGAGCTATGGAAAAGGAGAGAGAATTCAACTTTGAGAGCAAAGTTACTCTAGAGAAATTATTACTTCATTATTGAGTCTGCATCCCTTTGTCCTTTAAGTCTCAACACAGTGTTCAACCCCCAAGATCTTCTCTTATTGATGGAGAACCTCTTTGTCTCCCTTATATGAGCTTGCCTTTGGTGGATGATTGAAGTGGTGGAGGCCCAGTTGGAAGGAACTCAGTTTCTTGGTTCAGAACCATGCCGACATGGAAGTCTGTAATCTTTTCACTTTTGTTGATAATTTATTAATAGAAATACTCCTTTCCTGTCCAAATGATATCTTGCAAATATATGCGTTATGATCCATGGGAATGTTTTTTTTGTATATGAATGGATTATTCTATCTAATGTGCTAACCTATTATATCATCACTATATTCTTTCTCTTCTTGTTTGTTGAGAACTTGTTGCAGGTAGAAAGCTTTGGGTCAAAGTGCTCAACAGTGGACATCATTAAATGTTTGTATAAGGTAGGCATATTTCTTACTTATCTTGCACATTAGTTTACTTAGCATATGCTAGAATTGAGTTGATTTCTACAATCATACCTGTCTGTTGTGGTTCACCCTAGCCATAGAGATATTTTCCTCGTAACAGAATTGGCGACCACACTGGGGATGAATCTTCTTTCTTAGGGTTTGAAGTACTTTTCTCCTTATATAGCTCTTGTTTCTATTGTGGTTCTTGTCGTATCATTGCTTGACAGCTCCTATTCACTTTGGGTCTGAGTTTTCAGCCTTTCTCCCTCTCCTAGCCTTGTTTCAAAGTGTATACATGCATTTTTTCTTGACAACCGCGTATACATGTAGGTTGTCTCACTGCAAGTTGTGTATATACACTTTGTTTGCTCAAACAGTAGCGTGCACCTTTTCCCCTTCCTATTTTCTTGGTGTGGTGTTTGTTGGGTGGGATTTTATGGTTGCTAAGCCTTCTTAGGTCTTTGTAGTGCCTATTGAGTACCTGTGGGATGACAGGAAACCCTCTTTTGGTTGAATTTTTGGGCGACGTTTTTCTCTTCATCTTTTCATTTTTATTGTCCTTGTGCATTGGGCTGGGTGTTTCATTGCTTGATATCCTGCTTGAGTTATCTCTCTTTTATACACAGTAGGGCTATATATCAAGTTACTTTTCAGTCCATGCATTTTCAATTTCGATATATTGAAAATACAAAAAAATAGGCATTTTGCATTGCTTGGCATTTTTTTCTTTTTGAGTTTTTATCATTAGCTTAGTTCATACAGTGAAAGGTTTCATTTTTACTTTTGAATTGCAAAGTTGAATTTGAAAATTGCATCATTTTTTAGGAGCATATCATATAGCAAAAGTTAAATTTAGGACTTTGCATTATTTTCATATTTACTTTCTTGCAGAGTCATAACACCATGAGTTTCGCCACCATACCTTTTTGAGCAATCATGAACATAAAATCAATGCTATAATTTAAAATTTATTAGTAACGATTTTATTTTCTAGGGTGCACAAACTAGCCTAGGATTTAGTGCCTTGGAATAGGATTTTGTGAGTAAACTTCTGTAAGGCAATTAAATCAACATATGTGTCTAAGAAAGGGAGTTGAGAAATCCATTGTATAATTGGTAAGATCATGAGGCTTCACTCACATTAGATTTAATCATGAGGTCACGTGAAGTTGGTTGAAGGGATATCCCCCTGATACTCGCCTAGCGTCGAAGATATTTTGTGGATTTATTTGTATCTGGGGATCTTTCTAGTGCCCATACCTCCGTGAGAGGCGGTGCTTTCAAGGTTTCGGGCTTTGCTACCCTGCCCATATGGTGATCTGGAATTATGACCACTCTCATTTGCATTGATTATACAATGGTTTATTAGTTGATTGACTTAGGTATCTCATAGGTTACTTGCAGGGGTTATTCTATTAGTACCCTGGGTCAGATAGGGGTTGGAAAACACATAGCCTTTATGGAGGATTACCTCTCCAAGGGGATATGAATGACTGGTTGTTAAGCCCACGAGGGCCCCTATAACTGATTAAGTTACCTCCAATATTTAGCGTGGAGTCTCAGGTCCCTCTTGGATGGGACATACCTTCTTTAGGGAGGGAGGCCACTCAACCACTTTAGCCCATTTGCATGCATATTGATCATTTGAATTTTGGTGTGCTCTTTGATTAATAGTTGGCCTTAAGAGCCTATATTGAGCCCTCATTATGGATATTGGATTCCCTTTGGCTCCCTCGTTTACTGTTACTTACCCCATGATTCCCACTTAGTTCATGGGGATGAATCTTCCTTTTTCTTATAATGGTATGCAAAACTTTGATACTTCGTTTGCACCTTGGGTCTCTAGTCATTCTCCCGTTGATATGCCTTCACCCTTGCAATCCTCTCCCTGGTCCACTTACATGAATCCTAGCATTGGATCCGGGGGAACTATGGCCCCAATGCTTACATCTTCATTTGATATGAGTCATTTCCCCCAACCTTCCTTTACAACGGGAGGTTGGAACCTCCCCTCTTACAGATTCAAACCTAGTTATGCTCTTTCAAGAGCCAATACTCAGATGGATGCTTATTCTACCTACTACACTCCATCCATGTATCCTTCGTCCACCATGTCAATTCCTTTAAACACTTTTTCCATGGCAAGTCCTCATGTATCCCTGGGTGTTTCATATGGGGAGAATTAGTTTTATGGTTAGGGCTACCCACTTCATGGGTCCCCTTCACAAGGAGGCAACATATATACTCTCTCAAATAATCCTTATAATACTTTCGTATCTTCATAGACTTCAGTGATGATGCCTGTTCAGACTTTTCTAAATCAATTAAACAAAGGATACTACCTTTTCAGACAGGGACAGGGGGTAAACCAAGACCCTTCATGGCCTTCAATGTTTCAAATTCAATCTTTCCCTAGACCTTGGCATCAAATGTAGCAATCCACCACTAGTCCAGTCACTGTCATTCATACTGGAGATCCATCACTAACCTCTGTTAGTCATGTTGGAGATGGGTCGACAACTTCTACAAGTTATGTTGACAACCCATACTCGATTGCTGCTAGTCATGCTAGGGGCACCACTTTAGTTGCCACAAGTTATATCAATGCCACATATCCGACCTCTGAGTACCATGTAGAGGATTACTCCCCCACCTTTTCCTATCATGTTGATAGTATGCCACCGACCATCTTGAATGACACTGGGGGCATTGAGAAGCCAAAACACCTCAGACATAAGCCTAAATTTCTTTGCAAGACTTGTGAAGGAAGTCATATTACTCGTTTATGTCCACCCACGACTGGGATACCAGAAGCATGGGGCTCACATAAGGGCTCTTCGTATTCAAAGGCATTTGTGGTTTCCCCACACCTTGTTCTTTTGATTGACATGATAGTAACGTCGTTGCAATCCTCTCTTGATCACACCCCCATTCTCGAGGGTGATGTATCCTTTATCCCTATTATCCTGCTTCCTCTTCAACCTAGAATTGAAGAAATGGTCGTACCAGTGCAATCTCTAGTCAATCCTATTCTCCTTGAAGAGAGTGATGCATATTTCAATCACGTCATCAATATTCTTGATCTTGCACCTTATGAATGAGAGAGAGTTGTTTTTTTTCCAAATCTTCTCCCTCCTGGTTTTGATGAGATCACTTTCGACTAGGATAATTCTATGGAGTATCCAATACCCCCTCCTATGTCTTTTCCTCTAAGAGAGATTATCCGATCTATCACAGAGACTATTTACTCAGACGGTTCTTTATCCTCCTCGACTTGGAGAGATTTGGGTTTTCCCAAGATTATGTCAGCTATTCATAAAATACTGACATTCCACAAAAGGTCGATATGGGAGCCTTGGACTTCCCCATTACATATTGATTAGAACAACATATCGATTTTAATTTAATATATTTTCCATCTCATCTTTAAAAAAGAGAAAATATTGTCGAGTGATTTGTCCCTTTCACACTCATTAAATTGGATTTGAAAGACCATGAGTCTTAGTTAATCTCTTTTCTGACTCGTTGTCAAAAAGTGAAAAGATCGTCGAGTGAACTTTTCTTTTTCACACTCATAAATTGGTTTTGAAGAGACGTCTACTTGGCACAAGCTTATCCCTTTTTCACACCAAGTATACTAAAATACATAAAAAAGGACATTTTTTGGCGTTAAGTTGTGATTGCATCGCATGCCCCTGCTTGCAGTATTGAGCCTATAAGCAGTTCTCTCTTTGTGTTATAAACTATTTTCCTCAGCAGTTCTTCATCCTCAACCAAGCAAAGCTCTATTTATATCCTTCACAATTTGACACCCTATACTTAGGAGGGAACATTTCCCTGAGTGTCCATCTCCCACATGCACTTCCCTGCATTGAGCATAGGTACGTTCCACTACTGGAACTAGTTTTTCTTACTTGTGACACTCATTTCCTCCTCTGTATCATAGCATTCATTTATTATGAAAAAATAAAAAAATATGGGTGGGAAGGGAGTATTATCTTATATCAACAGTAGTCATGTTGCCTTTGAACATAGCACAAAGTTATTTGAGTCCATTCATCATAATTTTGGGTTTAGAATGAACTTAGGAAGATGATCTCGTTACAGAGTATTCTCTATCGACTGGTTACTCTTCTAGTCCCTACAGAGAACTTCATTGATGCCTCCTACATCTATTGATTTTATCATTGGGTCTATGTTTCCAGAGTCCACCATATGTCTCTTCCTCTTGTTCAAAGGAATTCTATTAACCGGTGTCGACCACTCTTCAGAACTCTTGACTTTGCATGTCGACCATACCCTTAGTTTGTCTCAGAATAACATAATAATGTAGTCCTATCATGCACCCTGGCCCTACTTTCATCATTGGTAGGTCACCTTGAACAAAGCAGTCGACATTTCATCATTGGTAGGTCACCTTGAACAAAGCAGTCGACATTTCATCATTGGTTGTTGACTGGGTGGTTTCCCTTGTGTTCGATGGAAAGACATCTATTCACACATTGGGATTTGTACAGTGTCTTGGATTCCATTAGCCTTATTGGTTGTCTCCTCTCCTTTATCAACAATTTTTCATCATCAGTTGTTATTCATAGGGTCTTTTTTGTCTATCGCTTTCACTTGGCACATGTGAAAGATGCACAGGGTCATTGGTTCATGAACTTGTTCTTTGTCTAATTTCCACCAAATCATGAAGCTCCTGCTTTGTACCTCATGTTGACTGATGAGTGGTGCCTTAATGCTCTCCTTTCAGTGAGTCTCTTTCCATTGACATCAACCCATTTATTCTGGAAACAAGGCCTAGAGTCTTATGAGTACCTTGAGGCTTGTAGTCATTAGTGGCAGGATCTCTCGCCATCGACAGTTGGGAATACATCAATGTCTCTCGATCGATGGATTCTTCAGGTGTTCGACACCGACTCCTCTATTCACACTTGTAAGAATGGACTCAGTGCCTTGATACCTACTTTCATTATTAGTAGGTTGTCTTGCATTTGTTAATAGGATACATCAATGACCGGTAATCAAACGATGTCTCATTGTGTTCGACCTCAACTCCTTTATTCACATGATGTAGACTTGCACCCTTGGTGGATAGTGTAGAAGACTTGAAGACATCACTATGTGGCTGCAACTTTATCGAAGGATGACAGAAGTACCTTTTTATCGACGTTTGTCCCTGCACACTTCGAGTTGCGCTCCAATCCTTTGCTCCTCACTGAGTTCTGCGGACAAACAAGATACAACCACTTCCTAATCTATTGATATTAGCTTGAAAATAGATTTATCAATAAATGATAAGTTCATGTGACATTAGACACAAACTAGAAAGAAACAGGCCAAGCGTTTCATATTGATGAGAATAACGACAACAGTACTTATAATCATCTAATCATCTAACGACAGCAGTACTGATCACCCTCCTTTGGCTGACTGTGAGTTTCCTCCAAGATCATAAGTTTCATAGAGGAGCTTAAGAGGAGCCTATTTATATAGGTTAAGAGGAGCTTAACCTCTTGAGTTATCTTTATAACAAGTTGGGAACCTTCTCCTTAGATTAGGGATCTCTTGATGAAACCAAGAATTTGAGCACAACTACCTCCTAATCTCGAAATATCCTCCCCTTATTCTCCTCAACAGTCCAACTACTGCCTCAGATTAGGCAGCGCTCCCTTAGAAGGGGTATCAGAGCGTTGTAGCGCTCCCTGGTAAGTCTTGGGGAAGCGCCAACGCTCTCAAGATGAGTAGCACTCCTTCAAAGGGGGCTGGGAATGTTATAACGCTCCTTGAAGCCTTGTAGGGGAGCACCAGTGCTTTTGGGGCTGAAGTAGGGGAGCGCTCCCCCTCAAAACCTTTGTTTCAGGGTTCCTTTCAGGTGTCAAGAGTTATTTGACTTCAATAAACCAGTTCTCCTCCTTCAAATCAATCATGTGAGATGTTATAAGTGTCTTATTAGTGTCATTTACATGGCAGTATGTCTGAACATCATTTGTGACACTTTGCGACCAACTTGCGACACTTGCAAAAGTTGTAGAGAAGATGCGACACTTACGACGATTGAGAGGGACATGCGACACTTATCCAGCTAAGCAATTTTGACGTGTAACAGAATGCCCCCCAAAGTATGAAGTTAGAATATGCCAACTGATAACTGAAATACTTTGTATATGTTCAAGCAAGGGTATAGACTCGGAGAACCTGACAGAAGCTACACACAAACATCCAACAAATATCATGACATATTTCAAAACCCAAGGCAGGCATACCTATGCTTGGGTGATCAAGACTTAGTAGGATATGGCCGCCATAAAATACACTGCGGATCCATAATTGTATTGATAGAAACGTATAGCCACCGGAGATACAATGTGGATCTATACACTGATGACTCGAACTAATTGTAGCCACAAAGAATACACAGTGGATCTACGAGATGACAAGACATAGCCACGACCAATACAAAGTGGATCTATGTAGCAGTATATGTGTCATTGTTCAAAAGAACTCCTTCGCAACCTGGGAAAAGTGTATATCAAAGTGATTTCTCAACCCAGGGTCTTCTTACCAATCCCAATATGGTATGAATATGACCATGTGAATAGATGTATTGACGTCGAACATGGTAGAAACCACTTGATTACCGGTCAATGGTGTGAACCGTTAACAAGTACGAGGGATATCACCATTAATGTCAATGATTCCCAAGGTACCCTAGTACATTCCAGTAAATGTGAATAGATGAGTTGAGGTCGAACATCCATGGAATCATTCGATCAGGGGTCAATGATGTAAACCCACTGTCAAATGTGAGGAGGCTTTCCATTGAGGCATGCAGGTCCCAAAGTACTAACTAGTTTCTAAGTCTGATTCCTAGATAATGTGTGGAAGTCGACAGGAATAGACTCGTCGAGGGAGGGACTTGATGTATCCCCCATCAACGACATGAAATGGACATGGAGATGTAATTGGCAGATCAAATGGACATGGACTGACACAGGTTTTGAGGCAAGATATTTGGGATGGCTGACTCTCGAGGAAGATACTTCCCTTGAACACTGAGGCACAACAGCAGAACATGACATGGACCAAAACTATGCAGTGGATACTGTGGATTGCGTCTGGTGACCCAAAGGAGTGAAAGGAAACTCAAAAGATTGGCTCAGTGCAGAGGTTCAGTGGATTATGATATGTGCAAAGTGACAAAGTGTCGTGTTCAAGGGCGACTCTAAGACGTACTGGATGATGTTCTCAAAAGACTGCTTGGCTTGCTCCTTTCAATTTTTTCCCCCATCCAGATAGATGAGTACCTCTTTTTGATTTAATGAGCTCGAGGAGGATAACACATGCTCG